>VZQC01000911.1:0-15339 GCA_009823505.1 Rhizomys pruinosus | reverse complement strand
TAGGAATTATACCAAACATTACAGAAAAAAAAAGAATGCAAACCTTAGGCATTTTTTAATGTTTGGCACACATATATTACATAATGTTTAAAACAGATTAAAACCTTTATTTTCCAAACATGTATCATTTTTTCATGGTAAATTCTTCAAAATCCTTTTTCTTAGCCTTCTGAGTTATATGAACTTTAATGTCATCTGCAGTCAACCTGTGAGATAGCATACCAAACTTATTAATTCTGCCTAACCGACCACCTTTCCCCACTTCTCCAGATATTCATCTAACTCATTATCTTCAACTTCCTGAGATCAACTTCTTTAGAATCCACTTGAGGAAATCACTCAGTCCTGGTCTTTCTGAGCCTGGCTTATTTTACTTAACATAGTTTCTGTTTCCACACATGTTGCAGGAAATGGTAGGATTTGATACATTTTATGGCTGAAAAATATTCCATTATGTATATGCACCAAATTTTCCTTATCAATTCATCAGCTGATGGGGATTTAGGTTGTTTCCATTTGTTGGCTATAACAGAATAGTGCAGAAAAGCAAGCAAGATGCAGATGTTATCTTTGAGACTAATTTCATTTCCTTCAGGAATGTTCAGGAATAGGATTGCTGGATCATATCATGGTTCTATTTTTTTTTTTTTTTTTTTTTTGGTCCTGAGGAACCTCATGCACTTTTCCAAAATAGGGCAGGGTTTACAAAGATGCTCTCACCATACTTGTTATCTTCATTGCTTTCATGTGGACAATGAGTGACTGAGGTGTTGTCTCCTGGTACAAAACAAATCCCCAATTTGGATTTCCCTGTTTAAGAAGTGGTTTGTGTACTTTTTTCACGTAAATGTATTTTGGGGGAAATTTCTATTTAGATCTATTGTCCATTTTTAATCATACAATTTGCTTTCATAATATTCAGGTTTTGGATCTCTTTATATAGTCTGGGTATCACACCTTGTTATATGTACACTGCAAATATTTTCTCCCATTTTTTTGTGATACCTATTCTCTGCTGATTGATGCCTCTGCTTGCTACAGTTTTTTAATTAAAAAAATTTTTTTTGAAGAGTGAGCCCACCCAGCTGGGAACCTGGGTCTTTAGGGACACTGAGGCAGCAGCCAGTGGCACCTCAGCTTCCGCCACAGGTGGGGCCTGGTAAGAGCGGGCCCACCCTGTTGGAAACTCCAGGAACACTGAGGCAGTAGCCAGGTTGGTGGCATGGGGGCCAGATCAGCCATGCCCCCAGTCAAACTAAGAAACAGGCCTACATTGCAACGAAGAAACACCTGAATTTCACATAAGATTACAAACAAAACAAATCAAATCCACATGTCAAAAGCACAAAGAAAAATCAACAACATGGGAAAAGCAAATAATAAATCTCCAGCAAACTTTATCAGTCTTATAGAGGACTCCAACAATAAGATCTCCCTGAAGGTAACTCAGGACAAAGATCTTGAAAGAACAATCATAGATATACTCAAAGAAATCAATGACCGAAGGGGAGAGAATGACCAACTCCAGAAGGAAATGGAAATGCTGAAAAAAATCTCAGGCTGAACTGAAAAAGGAAACAGAAAAACTGAAAGGGGAGAATGGTCAATTCTGGAAGGAAATGGAAAGACTAAAGGAATCTCAGGCTGAAATGAAAAGGAAATTGAACACTCATCCAGTCAACAGGAAAGGGCAAAAGAAAGCCTCAGTAACAGAATGGATGAAGCAGAAAATAGAGTATCAACTCTAGAAGATAATGCAGAAGAACTGAAGAGCTCAAGCAAAGACTATGAAAAATTAAAAAAAAAAAAAACCCACAAGAGTGGATCAACCACGAAATGTGGGACACAATAAAAAGAACAAACCCTCCGGATCTGGGTATAGAGGAAGGAAGAAAGAATCCCAGGATAATGGGATTGACCATATCTTCAACAGAATTTATAGAAGAAAATTTCCCACATTGAAAAAAGACACACCATACAAATACAAGAAGCACATAGAACACCAAATAGACAGAATCAGAAAAAGAAATGTCCCCATGCCATATCATAAATAAAAAATTCTATGATGCTCAAAACAAGTAAACAGAATACTGAAAGCCACAACAGAAAACAAGTTTACATATAAAGGAAACCATCAGAATTACAGCTGACTTTTCAAATGCAAATGATGAAAACAGAAAAGAGCTTGGACTGAAGGATTTCCAGTACTAAATGACTACAGATGCCATCCCAGGTTACTATACCCAGGTTACTATACCCATGAAAAATGTCGATTATAGTTTGAGAGAGAAAAATCTTCCAATGACATAAACAAGATGAAGGAATACATATATTAGTAAAACAAACCCTTCCAGCAGAAATACTAAAGCAGTTCAGAGGCAGAGGAAAGGAGCAGCGATCACCAAGCAATTAGAGAGTGTCATTAATGAAGGTATAAACACAAAAATACAAACAGACCAAAAAATGCAAACAGAAATAAAACTGAAGGGGAAGCAAATATACATCTCTCAATATTAACCTAAATATTAATGGTCTAACTCCCCAATCAAGAGACACAGACTGGGAGACTGGATTAAGAAAACTGAATCCATCTTTTGCTGTCTACAAAGAAACACACCTCAACTTCAAAGGACAGAGACCATCTTAAGGTAAAAGGATGCAAAAAAAAAAAAAAATTCAAGCGAATGGCACCGAAAGCAAGCAGGATTTGCTATTTAATATCAGACAAAATATCTTTTCAAAGTAAAAAAGTAAAAACTAAATCAGAAGAGATGAAAGAGTATTACTACATCTTTATCAAAGGAAACATTAACCAGAAAGACATCACAATCCTAAATATATATGGCCAAATCTGGTGTCCAATTCATAAACAACAATTTCCTTTAAGGACTTCAAAAAAAGCACAGATCAATCCACAGCACACTAAGAGTGGAGACTTCAATTACCCACTGGAACCACGCATTGGACAGGTCAACTGACAAAAAATAAACCCGAGAGACATCTGAACTGAATTATACGATACACCAAATGAACCTAACAGACATCTTATGAATATTCCACATAAACACCAAAGAATATACTTCTACTCGCACCCCATTTCTCCAAAATCGACCTTATACTGGGACACAGAAGAAAAACCTCAAGGAAATACAAAAAATTGGAAAATAATTTCATGCTATCTTTATCAGACCACAGTGCAATAAAGTTTAAGATCAACACCAGAAAGAGCCCTACTAGCTACAAGAAATCATGGAGACTAAACAACACACTAAGAATTAACAAAAATGGGTCAAGAGGAAATAAAGAAATAAAAAGCAATTTCCCAGAGTTAAATGAAAGGGAATGAATACACAGCAGCAAAACCAAGGGACAACGTTAAAAGCAGTCCTGAGAAGGGAAATTTATAGCCCTAAGTGGCATACAATTAAAGAAAACAGAAAAAAGCACAAATAAATGACTTAACACCTGCAACTAAAAAACACTTGAGAGGCAGCAACAAATGAATCCTAAACCAGGTAGACAGGAACGAAATAACAAAAGTCAGAGAGAAATCTGAAACAGAAACAAAGATAAAAATAATCAATGGATCCAAGAGCTGGTTCTTTGAAAAGGATAAACAAGAGAGGGATAGAGACCTCTAACTCAATTGACTAAAAGAAGGAAAGAGCAACTCCAAAAATTGACCAAATTATAGAGATGAAAAGGGAACTCACAACCAGGAAAGTGAAAAGATCCAGACAATCAGGATCTTCAGGAATACTTCAAAAACCTAATACTCTACTAAATTTGAAAACCTAGAAGAAATGGATGAATACCATGTGTCGTAGTTTGTCTTTCCATTGATGTGACAATAACACTTTGACCAAAGCCAACTTGGGGGAGGAAAGGGTTTTATTCAACTCACATCTCCTGGTTCACAAGTTCATCACTCGCAAAAGGCAGGAAGTCGGGGCAGGAAACCTGGAGGCAGGAGCTGAAGAACAGGCCCATGGAGGAAATGCTGCCTTGCTCTCTACTGGCTTGCTCTTCTGGCTCATGCCCACACTGCCTTCTTATACTGTCACTCTCAACAATCAAGACATACACCACAGATGGTGGGCCACAGGCCAATCCAATGGAGCCCAATCCCCCAACCGAGGCTTCCTCAACCCGAGTGTGTCAAGTTGAACACCAAAAGCTATCCAGCAACAATTGACCCCTTGTCAACTTGAACACATGAAACACATTCACTATTAACCACCACCATTTCCAGTTCTTTATCCCCAAAGTATGATGTTAACACTAATCACAAACTAAGACAGTAAAACCTTAAAAAACCCACAGTCCTTTTAAATATGTCCAACCCTAAGTTCAGTCTATTAAAAAGTCTCTTAAACTGTGGGCTGCTAGTAATCCAAAACAAAGTACTGTCTTATTTCAAAAGGAAGAATCAGGCACTTTCAAACAAAACCTAAAGTCCAGCCAGTTAACTCAAGGCTATAGGACATCTGGGATCCACTCACAATCTTCTGGGCTCCAAAGGGTGTCGGCAGATCCCCCTCACCGGAACACTCGCCGGCCGTGGACAGCTCATCTCGAATGCCCAGGCCGACTCCATTCTACACTTACCGCTGCTCTTGGTGGTCGTCCCAGGTTACCGGCATCTCCAAAAAGCAGGGGTCCGCTACTGAAAATGAGGCAGCACCTTCACCAATGGTCTCTTTCTGACCTCTCCTGGTGCAAAGCCTCAGCTTCTCTCCATGACCCCCTGCAATCCTGGTCCTTCAACAGCAAACCGAGGTGCACTTTCCACCAATGGTCCCTTTCTTGACTCTCACAGTGCCCAAGCCTCAGCTGCTCCCTGTGACCTCCTCATTTCAATACTAGAACCATATAGGAGACTCCTTAACACGTGTACCAAGTCCGGCTTCTGGCTTGAGATGGAGGCTCAGCCCCTTTCTGGGTCACAGCTTTTGTGTGCTGACACTGAGGAAATACTTTCCAGAAGATTTCACCCTCAGTGATGTGTCTCTTGTTAACTTTTACAGCTGATTTTTCGCCCAGCTAACCAGCATCAATTGCCCCAATACCGCACAAAGATTTCACTCAAGTTCTGGTCTCTTATTACTTACAGCTGATTCTCCACAGCCAAGCTGACCAGAACCCACAGATTTACACAGTCCTGTATTGATCTCTGTCTCCTTTGAAACTAGAAACTTCGCAAGCCAGGCCTCCATCTTCTACAATCCTTTCAGCAAAACTGCTCCAAGCTCCACCAGCACACAATCTTTAGGCATTCAAATGATCTTCCCAGCCCAAAAGTTCCAAACACCTCCACAATCCTTCCCAAAACAACCAAGGTCAGGTCTGTCAGCAGCAAATACCCCACTCATCTGGTACCAATTTCTGTCGTAGTTTTCTTTCCAATTGCTGTGACAAAATTCTCTGACTGACACTCAACTTGGGGAGGAAAGGGTTTATTCGCTTACATCTCCTGGTTCACAGTTCATCACTCAGCAAAGGCGGGAACTCAGGGCAGGAACCTGGAGGCAGGAAGCTGAAGCCAGGCCATGGAGGAAATGCTGGCTTGCTCTCTACTGGCTTGCTCTCTGGCTCATGCCCGCCTGCCTTCTTATACTGTACTGCTCAAACGATCAAGACAACACTCACAGATGTGGCCACAGGCCAGTCCAATGGAACCAATTCTCAACCCAGGTGTGTCAACCGAGGCTCCCTCAACCGAGGTGTGTCAAAAGTTGACACCAAAGCTATCCAGCACAACTGACATCATGGAATTCACCAAGACTTAACCAAGAAGAAATCAAACAGCTTAAATATACACATAATAAAGGAGGAAATTGAAAAATTGAAACTAATAAAAAACCTCCCAAATAAAAAAAAAATCCGCAGGTCAGGTGGATTCACAGCCAAGAATTACTAATAAGGCATTTAAAGAAAAGCAAACAACAACACAACAGAAAGGACTGCATCAAATGAACTGACTGAAACAATGAACTTCTACTCAAAACAAGTCAACTTCCTCATGGAGAAATATTGAGAAAAAAGACCTGAGAAAGAGATGAAAAGCATGTTTGACAGAATGCATGAGCTATGGTAGGGTGGGGGAATGGGGGGGAACACGGGTCTAGAATTTGTTAAAAAAATAAAAATAATTTATGTAAAAATAATAAAAATAAAATATATTTTAAAAAAAAAGACCTACAAGCCAACTACTACTTAATTATTTCAAAGAGGAATGAACGGAGGAAAATTCCCCAAATTCCTTCTATGAAGCCCAATATCAACTCTTACACCAAAACCAGGCAAAGATACAGACCATGAAGAAAACTATTAGACCCATATCCTTAATAACAATAGATGTAAAAATTCTCAAACAAAATGAACTTGCAAATCACATACAGACACAAATATAAGAAGATCATCCACCATGACCAGGCTGGATTCCTAAGAGAGATGCAGGGATGGTTTCAACATAAGAAAATCAATAAACCGCCATAGTCGTAAAGCACATAAATGGACTGAAAGACCAAAAAACCACAAGGGTCATCTCATTGATGCAGAAAAAGACATTTGATAAAATTCAAGGATGCCTTCGTGTTTAAGGTCCTGGAGGGAATTGGACTGGAGGGAATATCCTTAAACATAATTAAAGCCATATATAATAAACCTACAGGCAGCATTATCCTAAATGGGGAAAAAACTAGAACCATCCCTCTAAAGTCAGGAACCCAGCAAGGGTACCCCTATCCCACTTCCGCATGCTGCGGAGCCTTTTCATAATAGTGCGGAATGCTCCATTCGAGAGTATAAGACAAAGAAAGGGAATTAGAGGAGTACTAATTGGAAAAGAGGGAAGTCAAAACTAATCCCTTTTTGCAGATGACATGATAGTTTTTCCAAGGGACACCAAAACTCCACCAGAAAGCTTCTCAAAACCATCAACATGTTCAGTAAAGTGGCAGGATAGAAAATTTAACTTAGGAAAATTGGTAGCCTTTCTTTATGCCATTAACAAGCATCTGTGAGAAGGAGATACAAGGAGACCTTTCCCACTCACAATAGCCCTCAAAATAAATTTTATATGAACAAACCTGAACAAACACACTAAAAATCTCTTACAAGAACATTTTAAAAACCCTCAAAGAGACTGTGGAAGATACTATAAAGAGTGGAAGACCTCCTATACTCATGGATTGGAGAATCAAAACATACGTAAAATGACCATCTCTGCCCAAAAGTAATTTATACAGATTCAATATCCAATCCCAATTAAAATGAACTTCTTCATAGACCTAGAAACAAACATCCTAAAATTCATATGGAGAAACAAAGACCCTGGATAGCCAAGCAACCCTGAGCAAGAAAGAGTAATAAAGGATTGCCCATAAACCAGATTCCAACTTAATATTGCAGGGTATAAGTCCATAAAATTAGCCTGGTAATTGGCCAAAAAAAAGAAGAGGCCCCATAAGATCGAATGGAACAAAAATTGAGGATCTGAACCTCAGCACATCCAATTTCAACCATCTCATATTTTACAAAAGATCAGAAGACTCAATGGAGGAAAAGACAGCATATTCAGCAAATGGTGTTTGCAAAGCTGGATCACCACTTCTCCAGATCACCACTTGTAGAAAGAATAAAACTAAACATCTAACCCTCTAGTCCTGTACAAAAATCAACTCCAAATGGATCAAAGACTATTTAACAACCGAAAACTCTGAAAATGATAGAAGAAAAACATTGGTAGTAACCTACGAAAATAAAGGCACAGGAAAGACTTTCTAAAATCAAGGCAAGAGCTGCGCAAAAAAATAAGGTCAAAAATTGACAAAATGGGACCTCATTAAACTCAAAAAGCTTCTGTAACAGCAAAAGAAAACAATCAAGGAAGTGAAGAGAAAACCAACAGAGTGGGAGGAAACTTCCACCAGTGATACTACATCTGATAGAGCATTAACATTCAGAGTGTATAAACTCAAAAAATAAAGGAGGAAGAAAACAAATGGAGTAAAGAGCTGAACAGAGACTTCACAAATGAAAAAGATGGCTGAGAAACATTTTAAAACGTGTTCAACATTGCCAATAATTAAGGAAATGTAAATTAAAACACTTTAAGATTTCATCTTAACTCTGGTAAGACTAGCTATGATCAGAAAAACAAAGTATGAACAAATGCCTGGGAGAAAGGTTTGTGGGGGGAAAGGGAAACACTTCCATCCCTGCCCTTGGGTGGGAAATGCCCCAAAACCTTGGTTGCCCACCCTTTGGAAGCAAGGGGGTGGAGAAAATTAAGAAAACTTTGAAAATGAAGCCCTACCACCCTGAACCCATCCCAATACCACTCCTGGTATAATACCCACAGAACTCCCATCCCCTAAATTGGGGCAAGAGAATACCACGACATACATCCCTTTTTAATGTTTTAATTGCACCTCCCTCTTCAAATAAGAAGCCTTTTCCAGAGCCTGGAAGCACCCCGAAAGTTCCCTCAAGGGAAGGAAAGGTTAAAAAAAGAATAGAGGAATTGTTTGTATACGTACACTAATGGGATTCATTATGAGTGGTTAAGAAAGATGACATTATGAGTTTTGCTGGTAAATGAATGGAACTCAAAGCCATTTAATGCTAAAGGTGAAAATAAACACATTCCACTAGAAGAAATTACGAATGGTATGATGAATGGTAAAATCCCCTTCCAATTTGTTGGAATGGGTAGCACCAAATCCCTTTTTGAAAGGCAAGCTGAGAAAGTTTAATGTTATTATTACTTTTTTATATGAAGCAACCTGAGGTGGGGTGTTATTAAAATTTGAATCCATTTAACAGGCTTCTAGAATTTACTTTTTACCACCTTCTATTTCAGGACTTTGTAAATTGGGTAAGTATAATTGGTGGAGGGTTAATGTACTCTATTTTAGAAGATAATAAAATTAAGCGAAAAAATGTGGACCTTCTAAAACATATTTTGGAATTAAAAATTTTTTTTTTAAAATATATTTTATGTATATCTTTATGTATGTATAATATATATAGTATATATATATATATATATATATATGAATACAATGGGAAGGGGAACAACAATGACAAGGACCTGGGGTCCAAAGAGAACTGACTGAAAACAGTTAACTTCTGCCCCAAACAAAAAAAAAAAAAAAAAAAAAAAAAAATTTTAAAAAAAAGATTGAGAAAAAGGAAGAAGACCCATTTGTTATGGCAGAATGGCCCCATGAAACTGGGGGGTGGGGTGTGGGGGACATGGAAAAAAGCGGAAAAATATATCTAAATTGGGACCCCTGGAAGGAAATGACGATAAAAGTACACAAACCACCAAATAAATACAATTTTTATTTATTTATTAAAAAAAAAAAAAATTTTTTTATCTTTTTTTTTATAAGGGGCCCCTTTATTTTAAAAATATAGTTATTTGAATGATATAATTACTTTCTTTTTTATTAATAAAATTCCCCTTTTTTAAAATAAAAATTTTTTTTTTTTTTTTAGAAAATACTATTTTTTCCCATTTTAATTTTTATTATTTTATGTATATGAACTATATTTTCCCCTTGCCAAAAGTGGTTATAATGGTTGGTACCATCATGTTTCCCCCACCCCAATTGCCTCAGAAAGGTTAAGAAAGAAGGGGTGTTTGGATCCCCCCCCCCTGGAAACTGTGAGTTAACTGGAAATGGTTTTTTTTTAAGCCCCAAAGTTGGGGGTTTGGCTGGAAATTGAAACCTGGGTTCCTTTCAAGTGTTTTCTTAACACCTGAGCCCCATCCTCCCCCCACCTTTTTTTTTTTTTAAAAATTTAATTTTTAACTTGGTAATTTTTTTTGAGTTGGATGTTCCCCCCCACCCATTTTGTCCCCCCCATTTTTGTAAGCATTTGCCCCTTTTATGGTTTTGGATTCCCCTTACAATTTAAAAAAAATCCCTTGCCTGCAAATTTCCACCTCCTCTAAAATGCACTGAACAAGGTTAAATATGCTGCTCTAACTCAATCAGCTGGTTCCAAAAAGGATATAAATTTATGGCATGGCCTCTGGAAAGGTTTTAAACTACTCCGCCAAATATTAAAACAATAAAAACTGATAACATGAATTCAAAGATGTCTTAAAAGTCTTTGTAAGTACTGTTTTTTTTTAAATGAAAACTGGGCCCGTAAAGACGAAAACTTTTTAATGTTAAATATGTTTTTGTCATGAANATTTTGGAGGCTATTGTGAGTGGGAAAAGTCTCCTTATATTCCATCTCCAATTGCTTATTATTGGCATAAAGAAAGGCTACCAATTTTTCTAAGTTAATTTTGTATTACACCACTTTACTGAAACTGTTGATGGTGTCTAGGAGATTTATGGTGCAGTGTTTGTTGTCCCTTAAGTAAACTATCCTGTCATCTGCAAAAAGGGACATTTGGACTTCCTCTTTTCCAATTAGTACTCCTCTAATTTCCCTTTCTTGTCAGATTGCTCTCACAAGCATTTGAAGCACTGTATTGAAAAGGAGTGGGGATAGGGGGCAGCTTTGCTGGGCTCCTGACTTTAAAAGGAACACTTCTAGTTTTCCTCCATTTAGGATAATGTTGTCTGTAGGTTTGTTGCATATGGATTTAATTGTGTTGAAGAACTGTATTGAAGAATCCAGTCCAATTCCCTCCAGGTCTTTAAACATGAAGGCATCCTGAATTTTGTTTGAAGGCCTTTTTCTCATTGATTGAGATGACCATGTGGTTTTTATTTTATTGATTTACATATGTTGATCCATCCCTGCATCTCTGGTATGGATCCAGCTTGGTCATGGTGGATGATCTTTTTGATATATGCCTGTATGTGGTTTTCAATTCTTTTGTTGAGAATTTTTGCATCTATGTTTATTAATGAAATGGGTCTAAAGTTTTCTTTTTTGGTTGTACTTTTGCCTGATTTCAGTATTAGAGTGATGTTGGCTTCATAGAAGGAATTTGGGGGATTTCCTCCTGTTTCTATCCTCTTGAATAATTTGAATAGTTGTGGCTGTAGGTCTTCTCTAAATGTCTTATAGTATTCTGCTATGACTCCATCTGGACCTGGACTTTTTTTAGTTGGTAGTTTCTTTATTACAGTTTCAATTTCCTCCCTTATTATGGATCTATTTAAGCCGTCGATATCTTTCTGGTTAAGTCTTTGTGGATTCCATGATGTCAGGTATTCGTTCATTTCTCTTAGGTCTTCAAATTTAGTAGAGTATAGGTTTTTGAATTGTCTGAATCTTTTCACTATCTGTTGTGATGTTTCCCTTTTCATCTCTAATTTGGTTAATCTGGAGTTGCTCTTTACTTCTTTTAGACAATTAGGCTAAAGATCTGTCTATCTTGTTTATCCTTTCAAAGAGGTAGCTTCTTGGATTCATTGATATTTTTGCATTTTTTTCTTCATTTCTATTTCATTGATGTCTGCTCTGATTTTTGTTATTTCTTCATGTGTGCTGAGTTTAGGATTCATTTGTTGCTGCTTTTCAAATGATTTTAGTTGCAGTGTTAATTCATCTGTTTGTGCTCTTTCTGTTTTCTCAATGTAGGCACTTAAGGATATGAATTTCCCTCTCAGGACTGCTTTTAAGGTATCCCATAGATTTTGCTGTGCTGTATCATCCCTTTTCATTTAGTGCCATGAATGCTTTTATTTCTTTCTTTATTTCTCCTTTGACCCATTCGTTATTCAGTAATGTATTGTTTAGCCTTTATGTGTTCTTGTAGATTGTAGAGCTCTTTCTGGTGTTGATATTCAGCTCTATTCACTGTGGTCTGAAAAGATGCATGAAATTATTTCAATTATTTTGTATTTGCTGGGGTTTGCTCTGTATCCCATTATATGGTCAATTTTGGAGAATGTTCCATGGGGTGCTGAATAGAAAGTATATTATTTTGTGCTTGGGTGGAATATTCAGTAGATGTCTGTTGAGTCCATTTGGTGTATCATATTGTTCAGTTCAGACGTCTCTCTGTTTATTCTTTGTCCAGTTGACCTGTCCAATAGGCTCAGTGGGGTACTGAAGTCTCCCACAATCAGTGTGCTGGGATTAATCTGTGTCTTGAAATCCTTAAGGATTATGTTTATGAAGTTTGGTGCACCAGTGTTTGGTGCATATATATTTATAAATGTGAGATCTTCATGGTTGATTGATCCTTTGATAAGGATGGAGTGACCCTCTTTATCTCTTCTGATTAGTTTTACTTTGAAATTTATTTTGTCTGATATTCTAAAATAGAAAGTCCTGCTTTTTTGGTACCATTTGCTTGAAATATTTTTTCCATCCTTTCACCTTAAGATTTTGACTGTCCGTGAAGATGAGGTATATTTTTTATAGACAGCAGAAAGTTGGATTCACTTTCTTAATCCATTCTCCCAGTTTCTTGATTGGGGAGTTTAGACCATTAATATTTAGGGTTAATATTGAGAGATGTATATTGCTTCCCTTCAGTTTATTTTATGTTTGCATTTTTGGTCTATGGTTATATTTCTGGGTTTATTTCCTCATTGATTACTTTCTCTTGCCATTTTGGGATAGCTGCTCCTTTTCTCTGTCCTCTGAATGGCTTCAAGTATTTTCTGAAGGGTTGGTTTTCTAGACACTTATTCTTTCATATTATTTATGTCATGGAATATTTTCCTTTCTCCTTTATTATAAATGACATTTTTTTGCTGGGTAGAGTAACCTGAGTGGGCATCTGTAGTCATTTAGTACTGGAAATATTTTGGTCCAAACTCTTATGGCTTTCATCATTTGTGTTGAGTAGTCAGCTGTAATTCTGATGGGTTTCCCTTTATATGTAACTTGTTGTTTGTCTCTGTTGGCTTTCAGTATTCTGTCTTTGCTTTGAGCATCTAGAGTTTTGATTATGATATGGCTTGAGGAGTCTCTTTTTTGATCTTGTCTACTTGGTGTTCTATGTGCTTCTTGTATTTGTATAGGTGTGTCTTTTTTTTTTTCAATTTGGGGAAATTTTCTTCTATAATTCTGTTGAAGATCTGGTCCATACCATTATCCTGGGATTCTTCTCCTTCTTCTATCCTTATGATGTGGAGGTTTGGTCTCTTCATGGTGCCCCACATTTCCTGATTATTCCACTCTTATGCTTTTTTAAAAGATATTTCATACTCTTTGCTTGAGCTCTTCAGTTCTTCCACATTATCTTCTAGGTTGGTATTCTATTACCAGCTTCATCCATTCTGTTACTGAGGCTTTCTCTTGCCCTTTCTTGTTGACCGGATGAGTGTTTGGTTTCCTTCTTCATTTCAGCCTGAAATTCCTTTAGCATTTCCATTTCCTTCTGGAGTTGACCATTCTCCCCTTTCAGTTTTACAGTTTCCTTTTTCCATTTCAGCCTGAGATTTTTTTTTCAGTGGTTCCATTTCCTTCCAAAGTTGGCCATTCTCTCCCTTTAGGTCCTTGATTTCTTTGATTATATCTATGATTGTTCTTTTAAGATCCATGTCCTGGATTGCCTCCAGAGAGATCTCATTATTGGACTCTTCTATAAGACTGATAGTGTTTGGTGGAGATTTCTTAATTGCTTTTCCCATGTTGTTGATTTTTTCTTTGAGCTTTTGCATGTGTATTTGATTAATTTTGTTTGTAACCTGATGTGAAATTTAGGTGTTTCTTCATTGTGATATAGGCCTGTTCCTTTAGTTTGACTGGGTGGGGGGCTGATTTGTTCCACACACCGTCAATCTGGCTGCATCTTCAGTGTCCCTAAATATCTGGGTTCCAGAGAGTTATGCCGGCTCTTACCAGAGAGGTAACTATTGTTTCAGTGTCCCTGAAGACCCAAGCTCCCAGTGGGGTGGGCTGGCTCTTACCAGGCTTAGGCAGAATCTGAGGTGCTGCTGGCTGTGGCCTCAGTGTCCCTGAAGATCCGAGTTCCCAACAGGGTGAGCTGGCTCTTGCTGTGTTCTTATATATTGAAAATCCTAAAGCCTCCACCAAAAGCTTGTTAGAAGAAATGAAGTCATCACAGCTGCGTGTTATAAAATTAGCACACAATAAATTGCCTATGAAATAGGTTAAGAAAATGACTGTACTTACAATGAACTCCAAAGCATAAGATAATTAAAGATAAGTAATAATGGTTGTAAGTCCTCTTTAAATGTTTTAAAGAATTCTGCCATGAAACCATCTGGGCCTGGGCTTTTTTTGTTGCGAAGTTTCTTATTACACTTTCAATTTACTCATGTATTATGGGTCTGTTTAAGCTGTCAATCTCTTCTTGGTTAAGCTTTGGTGATTTCCAGATATTCATCCATTTCTCTTAGGTTTTCAAATTTAGTAGAGTATAGATTTTTTAATTATTCTGGTACGATTGTCTTGATCTTTTTGCTGTCTGTTGTGATGGTTCCCTTTTGGTCACAAATTCTATTGATTTGGAGTTGTTATTCCTTTGGTTAATTAGGATAAATGTCTATCTATCTTGTTTATCCTTTCAAAGAACCAGCTTTTGGATTCATTGATCCTTCATATTGTTTTCTTTGTTTCTATTTCATTGATTTCTGGTCTGACTTTTTGTTGTTTCTTCCTGTCTGTTGGGCTTAAGATTCATTTGTTGTTGTTTCTCAAGTGTTTTTAGCTATAGTGTTAGTTCATTTATTTGGGTTCTTTAGAAAAATCCCATGGAGTGTGAGGAAATGTTCACCAGTGATACATCTGACAGAGCATTAACACCCAGAATATATAAACTACTCAAAATACAAAGAAGTAAGAAAACAAATGGCTCACGCAAAAGATGGAGTAAAGAGGTGAACAGATACTTCAAGTGAGGAAGTAAAGATGGCTGAGAAACATCTTAAAAAGTGCTAAACATCATTAATATTTACAGGAATGTAAATTAACACCACTTTACAATATCATCTCCATTAAGACTGGCTAAGATCAGGAAAACAAAAGACAGTAAATACTGGAGAGGTTGTGGGGAAAGGGCAGCACTCATCCACTGCTAGTAGGAATGTAAACTCATACAACCACTATGGAAAGCAGTGTGGAGAACCCTTAAAAGACTCAAAATGAGTCTACCACCTGACCCAGTCATACCTCTACTGGGTATATTCTCACAAGACTCATCCTACTGCAAAGATACATGCACATGTATGTTTATTTCAGGTCTCTTCACAAGAGCAAAGACCTGGAAGCAACCCAAATGTCCCTCAATTGATGAGTAGACAAAGACAATTTCTTACATCTACACAATGGAGTTCTGTGCAGGGATAAAGAAAGATGACATCATGGACTTTGCAAGTAAATGGATGGAAATACAAATTATTATACTAAGTGATGTAACACAGTCCCAGAAAAAACAAG
>VZQC01000906.1:176385-196414 GCA_009823505.1 Rhizomys pruinosus | reverse complement strand
GTGTGTGTGTGTGTGTGTGTGTGTGTGTGTGTGTTCATTTCCACTGGTGATCTCCTGGGTTTTCCTCCCCCCCTTCTCTTCTTGTGGGAGTGAAGCCTAAAGACTGTCGGCCTGCAGGCGGGAGACAAGCCCTGGAGCTGATCCAAGAAGGGAAGGACAGCGTGTGGAATTCATTCACGCGTGACACAAAGACATTGAACAACGACAATAGCCCTAAGTCCCCACATCAAAAACCAGAAAGGCAACAAATAAAGGATCTAACACTGCTAAAAACACTTGAGAGACAACAAATGAACCTTAAGCCCAACAGACAGAAAGATGTAACAAAAATCAGAGCAGAAATCAATGAAATAGAAACAAAGAAAACAATACATAAAATCAACAATCCAAAAGCTGGTTCTTTGAACAGATAAACAAAATAGACAGACCTCTAGCCAAGTTAACCAAAGGGGGAAAAAAAAAAGAGAGAGAGACAGCAACTCCAAATCAATAGTATTCCCAATGAAAGGGGAAACATCACAACAGACAAAGAAAGATACAATCATACGGAAATACTTCAAAAACTTAAACTCCATTAAATTTGAAAACCTAAGAGGAATGGATGAATATCTGAAATCCTGGGAACCAACAAAGCTGAGCCAAGAAGAGATTGACATTTTAAACAGACCCATAATATTTGAAGAAATCGAAGATGTAATTAAAAACCTCCCAACTAATAAAAGACCCAGTCCAGATGATCTCATGGCAGAATTCTATAAAACATTTAAAGAGGTTCTTCAACCACTGCTACTCAAACTGTTCAGAAGGATACAAACAGAGGGAATGCTCCCAAACTCCTTCTATGAAGCCAGCATCACTATAATAGCAAAACCAGGCAAAGATACATAAAAAGAAAGCTACAGACCCATCTCAATAATGAACATAGATGCAAAAATTCTCAACAAAATATTTGCAAATCACAGAGACCCACATCAAAAAGATCACCTTTCATAATCAAGTTGGATTCATACCAGAGATGCAGGGATGGTTCAACATATGTAAATCAATAAGTATCATAAAACACATAAATGTACTGAAAGACAAAAACCACATGACCATCTCAATTGATGCAGAAAAATTCTTTGACAAGATCCAGCATCCCTTCAGGTTTAAAGTCCTAGAGGGAATAGGACTAAAAGGAACATTCCTTAACGTGATCAAAGTCATGAATAGCAAACCCACTGCCAACATCATCCTAAATGGAGAAAAATTGGAACTATTTCCCTTAAAGGCAGGAACCCTGCAAGGCTGCTCCTTATCGCCACTCCTCTCCAACATAGTACTTGAAACACTTGCTTGGGCAACAAGAAAGTAGATGGAAATTAAAGGAGTACTAATCAGAAAAGAAGATGTTAAGCTATCCCTTTTTTGCAGATGATATCATAGTTACCCTAAGGGATGCTAAAATCTCTACCAAAATACTTCTATAAATGATTGTTTTAGTGAAGTGGCGGGCTACAAAATTAACGTACAAAAATCAGTAGCCGTTCTTTACACCAAAAATAAACAAGTGGAGAAGGAATATAAGAAGACCTTCCCACTTACAATAGCCTCAAAAATAATAAGATACCTGGGAACAAAACTAACCAAAGGTACCAAAGACTTCTACAACAAAAGAATTTAAAACCCTGAAGAAGAAAATTGAAAATGAGATCAAAAGATGGAAAGACCTCCCATGCTCATGGATTGGAAAAATTATTATAGTAAAAATGTCCATTTTACCCAAATTGATATACAGATTCAATGCAATCACAATCAAAATCCCTATGAGCTTCTTCACAGACTTGGGAAAAAAAATCCCTAAATTCAGCTGGGATGTGGTGGCACATGCCTTTAATCTTAGCACATGGGAGGCAGAGGCAGGCAGATCTTTGTGAGTTCCAGGCCAGCCTAGTCTATAGAGCAAGTTTCAAGACAGCTGGGGCTACAGGGAGACACTGTATTGAAAAAAGCCAAAAAAAAAATCCTTAAATTTATATGGAAAACAAAAGAACCCAAATAGCTAAAGCAACCCTGAGTGAAAAATGCAATACAGGAGAGATTGCTTTATCAGACTTCAAACTATATTCCGGGGCCATATTCGTAAAGACACCCTGGTACTGGCACAAAAACAGACCTATTACCAATGGATCAAAATTGAAGATCCAAACTTGAGCTCATACTATTTCGGCCACCTCATATTTGATAAAGGGGAAAAAGAACTTCAATGGAGTAAGGGCAACATCTTCAGCAAATGGTGCTGGCAAAATTGGATCGACATTTTAGAAGAACAAAATTAAACCCCTACCTCTCACCCTGAATGTTCTAGTTTGTCTTCTATTGCTGTGACAAAACACTCTGACCAACACCAACTTGGGAAGGAAAGGGTTTATTCAGCTTACATCTCCTGGGTCATAGTTCATCACTTAGGGAGCCCAAGGCAGGAACTCAGGGCAGGACCCTGGAGGCAGGAGCTGAAGCAAAGGCCATGGAGGAATGCTGTTTACTGGCTTGCTCCTCTGGCTCATGCCCAGCCTGCCTTCTTATATGGTACACAACAACCTGCCCAGGGTGGCACCACTAATTGTGGGCTGGGTCCTTCCACACTGATAGACAATCAAGACAATACTCCACAGATGTGGCCACAGGCCAATCCAATGGAGCCAGTTCCTCAATTGAGGCTCCCTCAACCCAGGTGTGTCAAGTTGACACTAAAGCTATCCAGTACACTGTACAAAAATAAACTCCAAGTGTATCAAAGATCTCAAAGTGAAGCCTGAAACCCTGAAGGTGTTAGAAGAAAAAGTTGGGAACAACCTACAAGACATAGGTGTAGGAAAAGACTTTCTAAATCAGACAGCAGCTACACAGGAAATAAGGTCAACAGTCAACAAATGGGACCTCATCAAACTCAAAAGCTTCTATACAGTGAAAGAAACAATCAAGAAAGTGTAGAGAAAACCCACAAAGTGGGAGGAAACCTTTACCAGTTATACATCTGACAGAGCATTAATATCAAGAATATATTAACTTCTCAAAAAACAAAGAAGAAAACAAATAACCTATTAAAAAGATGGAGTAAAGAGCTGAACAGAGACTTCACCAGTGAGGTATTAAAGATGGCTGAGAAACATCTTAAAAAGTGTTCAACACCACTAATAATAAAGGAACTGCAAATAAAAACCACTCTCAGGTATCAGCTCACTCCAAAATGACTAGCTAAGTCCAAGAAAACAAAAGATGACAGATGATGGAGAGGTTGTGGGGAAAGGGGGACACTCATCCGCTGCTGGTGGGAATGTAAACTTGTGCAACCACTATGGAAAACAGAGATCCCTTAAGAGACTCAAAATGAATATACCACCTGACCCAGTCATACCACTTCTGGGTATATACCCATAAGACTCATCCTACTACAAAGATACATGCACATCCACGTTTATTGCAGCTCTCTTCACAATATTGAAGAGCTGGAACCAACCCAAATGCCCCTCAACAGACAAGTGGATGACAAAAATGTGGTACATGTACACAATGGAGTACTATTCAGTGGCAAAGAAAGATGACATCATGAACTTTGCAGGTAAATGGATGGAGCTCAAAGCCATTATGCTAAGTGAAGTAACACAGTCCCAGAAAAACAAATGGTGAATGGTTTCCCTCATTTGTGGATGCTAACACCAAATACCCCCAGATTAAAGGCAAGCTGAACACATTATTATTATATTTCCGTTTATCTGAAAGCAACTATATTGTTATAATGTAACTCTCTCAGTGGGATCTAGAATCTACCCACCTCTTATTTTCAGACTCTGTAATTACCATATATGGGTGGAGAGTATGTATCCATATTTTGAGTAATATAAAATTAATGGAGGAAAATGTGAATTGCTAAGCATAAAAAAAAAAAGCCCGAGAGAAAGGTGTGGGACAGTTGTGGCAGAATGCATGATCTGGGGTGTGGTGGGGGGAAGGGAAAGGGAAATATGCCTAAACTGAATTGAAAAATAATATCTGAAATGCACAAAACATCAATAAAATCACAAAAAGAAAAAAAATAAATATAAAATACTTTAAAAATGATTCCAGCTCCCAATTCAATGTAGTCTCTATATCTTACTCAGCTGAGTGGATATTGAATGCATTTTTCCTTCAGAAAGTATCTGTTATCTATTCCATTTCCCGCTAATTGATGTAGAAGTTGATCAGAGAGGTACAATTTTGTCTGTAGATTTCTATGATTCTGAGTTTATAAGCTGGAAATGTTTCCTGTTTAAGCTTACCTAATTTATGGCATTGCATTAGCGCATCCTGGAAGGGCTAAGTCAATCACCATTGTTGAAAATATAAAGAGAAATAAACAAGTCTACATTTTTCTCATCTATGTGAAAGAATAGTAAAGTATAATGTACTTGAAAATATTTGTGCCAATACATTATTTTTCTCTACATATCTTTTCTGTGCCCAAACTAGAAATGAATTTTGAGCTATGGCCAGGCTTCCTAGCCCCTGGGGATTTCTGTCCCTGCTGTCTGCTGGCTTTGTCTTTCTCTTTTTTCACTCTCTTGCTCTTGTTATTTGTCTCTCTAGCTGGCATAATCTAGACCTCTACCTCTTTCCCTCTCTTTTTCTATCTCCGTTTTCCAGTCCTCCCAACGCTCCATCATCACAGTTATATCTTCTCTTCTTTTACCTTAAGCTCTTGATGTCTAAATGGTTTCTCACCTCCTGGACTACCCTGATGCCTGACAATGAAAGAAACAGCTCAAAGAAAAACAACAACAAAAAAAGAGATGTTCTATTTTTGAGGCCAATGTGAGTGATCACAGCATGAGAACATAGATTCAGATGTCCTGAATTAGCCAATGAAGTTTTATGGGAGCAGAAGAAAGAGAATCATAAATGAAGATAATTCAGTTACATCCATGAAACTAACAGGAAGTTGTAGGAATTAATTTATTAAGTGTGTTCGGCCTTCCATGGGGTGTTCTTCCTCTCTGGACCAGGGCCTTGGTAGAGAGGGGGAGGATTGGAAGCAAGGCCCTATAGAATAAGAGAGAAAGAGAAAGAGAGGGAGAATAAAGAAGAGATGACTCAGATGAGACTAGAGCAATTCCACTAGGAAAATAACTCTGTTTATTGCTGTAATCCGGAGTTTTTATGCAGGACCTTGTGGGGGTTGGGACAAGCAGGATTTCATGCCATATACTCCAGATCACTACAGGTATGTGACAATGCTTTGCCCAAAGCATCAAAGACAACTGGCTCCAGGCAGGTTTTCGAAGGCAAGCAGGAGACCAGCAGGAGTCCAAGCTGGAGATTGCTTGTTGATTCCCTAAGTGCTTTTGCCAAATGGAAACCCTACAATAGGCTGGTTAATGAAAGTAGGGGGACTTCCCAGCTATGGGCCTCACATGGTATGTGATATCTTTCTTTTTGCTATTTGGTAGGTAGGAGCTAGGTGCCAATTTGTACATTTCAAAAGATTTTCTTAATGGTCACAAAGATGCTAGGTCATATGCAAAGGGTTATCAAGGGAGCTAAAATGGCCCAATGCAATTCAGTTCTAGACAAAAAGCCTTCCAAGTTCTCTTTTGAATTTCTAACCAGTTACTTAGCTTTTATGGGCACAGGTTCTTTCCAGGCATTGTCATAGCCTACCAAGGCCCTAGTGGCTGTGTCCCCCTCCTCCTAACAAAGATCATTTTCATGAAGGGATGTTTCATGTCATCTCCTTTCCCAACCAGACTGCTGTTTTCTCCTTAACAGTAAGCAGTTCCAAAGAGGTTTCAAAAATCATAAAATTCTTATTCCTGTTACACCAACTAGATTTTCAACTTCATCCCTAAAATGCTTTCAGAGCAAAGTATAGGAGGTGTATCACGTACGTTTTCATATGGAATGTAAGACATCTTAAAAGGATACTACTTTTAAATAGCATTACTTACATGAGTTATTTTAAATAACATTTATTTTAATTAATATGTATAAAACAGAAATTGCACAAATTAATGTGTGATGTTAAAGTTTGAGGAAAGCTGAACATGTCTGTCTCTTCAAACATCATGTTTTAATGCTGAAAACATTCCATATCCTTTCTGCTAGCTTTCTAGCTTTATAAAATACATACTTAATAACAATCTCAAGTAACTCTGCCACAGTATGTTACTGAGCATTTCATTTGATGTAAGAAATTATGTATAACAAATACAAGTGGCAAAGATGCTTCTTCTCCAAACATGAGCTCCAAACTCCTGCCCCTCCCATTACCTATCAGACTTGTGCCGATTTTCATTTGTAAGGTTAGTGTGATGAATAGTGATGCAGGAGTCAGAGTCTGACAATGACTTCCAAGAAAGACACAAAAGACTTTTACATTCTACCAAACGAAAGGAATGGACTTAGAAAATGTAGGCAAAAAAAAAAAAAAAAAAAAAAAAAACTACTAGGACTGGAATGGGTGGGGCCCTCAAAACCAAATTCTGGTTGATTTATTTTTAAAAAAGAAAAGTAGGACTTTAAGGTGCCTTTCTTCCCCTGCCTTGTACAAAAAAAGAAAAATAAAACAACAGGAATATCAAAATACCACTGCCAAAGACAACTTGGTACCCAGGTGCCTTATTTCCAGGAAAGATGGGTTGGATTATTAGCCTGTCTCACAGATCACTTTGCATCTATTTCATTCTTCGAGTCATGGCTAGGTACCTGATAGATACAGGAATGCCAGGAAGGAAATTAAAGTCTCCCATTGACCAAACTTTAAAATCCACTTCTTTTATCAGTTTTGTTTGCTCACATTCTTCTCTCAGTGCTTCCCTCTTTGACTCTCTTGAACATCCCTTGCACGTGCCTGTGCTCTTGACTGTATTTCTGATCTTTCTTCAAGAGCCTCTCTCTATTTTTTTAATAAAACTCAACACTGATTCACACTGGCCTATTCTGAATTTCTTTCAGTGTCAAAATCACACATGAAATTTGGCCTGAGTTGAAGTCCCTCAAGGATCATGGGACCCTCGGGCTGCTGTATCTCTCTCTGTCCCTTCATAACTGACTTTATTATATATTATAAAAGAATCAAGGGTTTTGTTTTCTATCCCTAAACGTTATTCCCCTCAAGAAATACATGAAGTTTCTAAGGCTCTGACCCTTCTCAGATTATGTTTTTATGTAAATTTTAAAGTGTTTCCCACTCTTGAAAACGGTGTCAATTAGCCAGATAATTCACCTTGACTAATATGAACATGTCTAGGAGATAGCATTTGCATATTCCAATATAGTCTTTGGTTGCTGTGACAGTGAATTCAATTGTTTCATGATGAAATTAATGCTGCAAATAGAATCTATGCTAAGGTCAAGCCTCTCAGTTGGTGCTACTACTGATGCTGTTAAAAAGAACAAAAATTTCTACATTATTTCAATTTCATAACTGTGATTCTCATAGTTTTCTTTGTGGACCCAAATTAGAGCTTTCCTTTAAAAATACTTTTCACTGAGTTTTCAAATCTGTGGCTCCCAGGACCCCCAAGATTTCATGTATTCTGTCATATATGTTAAGTCCTATTCAGTTAAACATTTCTAATCAGAAGTTCCTTGTTGGTTCATCCACTGGAACCAAGTTAGGAAGATTTACTTTCCCTCACCCAGCAGTAATCAGGTGCTCAGAGTTCTTATACTAAGGTTGGAGCCAGCTGCCAATTTCCTGAGTTCTCTGATTTTTTTTTTCTTTTTTTTTTTGGTCTGATAGAGTTAGTAGCACCTAGTACTACTGAGTTGGTGTTAATCTGTGTCTTGAAATCAAGTAGTACATGTTTTATTAATTATGTGTGGCAAAGGTTGATGAATATATTCACATGATTTTAATACATCTTGGTTAATTGTTCACTTGATAAAAATAACTGGCTGCTTTATATCTGGCTGTTGATTGTAAGATTTACTGCATTGTGCTTGGATAAAATGCATGGAAATATTTCATTTTTAAATATTTCTTGAAGTTTGTTTTGTGCCCCTGTATGTGGTCAATTTTAGAGAAACTTGCATGGGCTGCTGAGTAGAATGTATGTTATATAGTGCTTGGGTGGAATATTCTGTAGATGTCTGCTAGGTCCACTTGATGTAGTTGGTCATTTAATCCATACATCTCTCTGTTTAATTTTCCCCTAGTTGATATTGGGGATGGTACAGTATTGTAGTCATCTACTCTTACGGAGCTGGTGTAAATCTGTGTTTTATAGTCGTGTAGAACTACTTTTATGAAATTGGGTACACAATTGTTTGATGCATATATATTCATAATTGTAGGATCTATTTGGGCAATTGTTCCCTTGATTAGAATGAAGTGTCCCTCTGTGCTAGATAGATTTAGTTGTCAAACAGCTGAGAAGTTACTCATATGAACTCACAACAGTGATAAGAGCATGTGCAAGCTCAAGCCAGGCAACACCCCAACACAAAAGTGGGGAAGTGGGTCAGAAGTCCCAGACTTAGCAGAGGAGCTATTGTCAAATGACAATTACAGGGAGAGGGAAGGTCAGACTTTGTTACGGGTATGACATTAGAGAGATTAAACAGGTTCCAGGGTATAGACACATCTGAAAGACATTTGGGGTCAAAAACTTGATTCAGTAGACCTTAATATATATGATAGAATTAATGAAATCTGGTGGGGGTGTAGGAGATTTAAGAATGGTGCTGAGCCGGGCATGGTGGCGCACGCCTTTAATCCTATCACTTAGGAGGCAGAGGCAGGTGGATCTTTGTGAGTTCAAAGCCAGCCTGGTCTACAGAGTTTCAGGACAGTTGGGGCTACAGGGAGATCCTGTCTCAAAAAGACCAAAAAATAAATAAATAAATAAAAAAAAGAATGGTGCTGATATGGGAGGACCCCTAAATGAGATAAAATGTACTGTATGAACTTTGCCAAAATTAAATAAAAGAGTTTAAATGACTCATAACCAACAAATACCACCACGTGCAAATTAAACGTGCACTTAAACATGTGCTAATGATTGCTCTTCATTGTTTTCATTTATTTTTATATTTTTGTTTATGTATTTTAGGATTCTAGTTCTCTCTGCCTTAAATCATGTGGCTAATTGCCCCAGAGCCATCAGTGTATACACATTATCTAAATAGTCCAATAGAATCTGAAATCTTGGATTGCTAAAGTATAGTTTGGTGCATATATTATTAAGAACTTTTCTGTTATATCACTATTTCATAGGAATTACTATTACATAATTACCCTTTCATCATTCACTGATAGTTGGGATCTATTTAGACACTGAATTTCACTAGTTAGCACTTTAAGTGGAATTCCTAATTTTCTCACATTATAAATCCCAGGCTTTGGTCACAGCAATCTCTCTCATCTTTTTCCAATATCAAAACCCAGTAAGCTTTGATTTTAGTTATAACAATATAATCACACAGGCATCTGTGTGGTATTTTCTAGGTCCCTGGCATTAATTATCAGCTGACTTCCATAAACAAATCTCGCTCTATCTCTCGTACTCATTGTGGGCAAACAAACAACAAACAAAACACTATCAAGCAGGACCCGGAGCAGTTAAGTAGGAAGGAGAAACAACATGGGAATGCTTTCCTGAAGGGTTTATTTTCTTCAGCCCTGCAACAGCTACTTAAGCTGGGAATCCTCGTGAATTAACCAATGTTTACAGGCCATTGTGAAGAGAAAAGATGAGGAAAGCATGATAAATCTGAGCAAACGTTGACTATGGAACTCACTTCCTGAACTGGCCAACACTATTTGTCTCTCTCACCCCAGGTGCAGGTGATGCTCTTCTTAGCTGTGGCCAACCCTGTGCCCTGAGCCCACACCCTCCTCAGGCAGATGTTACTGCCCTGGGTAAAGTACATTTCCCAGGCCACAGTCTAGGCCCCTGGAACCAGGTCTCCTCTGTATCTGACTTTAAATCACTGGATATTTCCCAGGATACATTTTGCAGTTGGGTGGAACAGGCTCTGCACAGTCTGAGAGGCAGAGGAGAACTTGCTGTCACCTCTGCACCACCCACAGAGCTGCAGCACCTGCGGGCAGATGGGTCTGAGCCTGAGAACTGGCCAGGAGTTTCTGGGCACACCTGAGTGGTCTAAGGCCACACCACAGGCTCTCTACCCACTGCATGTGTGTGTGCACCCATGCACGACTGTACACACAAGTATGAGTATATGTGTGCTTGTGCCCACACATGGTGCCCTGCATCCCTCCACTACCCACCTTCTCCCCTGCCCACCTTCTACACTACAACTTAAGATATTGCCTTGTATTGTACATTTGGGGAAAGCCTTGAGTGTAAATCAGCGTAAACTTGGAGGAGAGATTTTTTCTATCATGTAGAATAGGTATTTTTTATAGATTGAAGATTGGTCAAGTTTTTAATACTTTCAGAGAAAAATATCTGTGTATACACATTATATATATATATGTATATATATATGTATGATGTATTATATATCACTAGTGGAGTCCTGCTTTCTGTGCTCAGGTCCCAGCCCTCTGACAAGGGCCTATGGCCTATTCGTGTTGTCTGGTCTGAAGTGCTCACTGTAAACACAGTTCTCCAGGAGACACTGGGAAATACACCAATCATCAATTTGCAAAAAAGTGATAAATGTATTCTTATTGTC
Organism: Rhizomys pruinosus; assembly: GCA_009823505.1. NCBI lineage: Eukaryota > Metazoa > Chordata > Mammalia > Rodentia > Spalacidae > Rhizomys > Rhizomys pruinosus. The sequence goes on along the minus strand of VZQC01000906.1, from coordinate 185,749 downwards.
TAGTAATCACATTTTGAAAAGGGGAAATGAACCCAATGTAATTGCTTTCTAGTAAGAACAGTGGTTCAGCTTCTGTTAGTCTGTTGCTAATCAAACCAAATGAGTCTTATTAGGTGTTTTAAGAAATTCATTATTTATGTTAACTGGAAAGAATTCCTTGGTTTTCCAATACCTTTATAAAAGAGGTTTTTCTTCTGGACAGGACTCTATTTATGGGGTGGCTTTTCTATTACAGACACCCAGGAAGAAAAAATTTCAATAATTTCTCCAAGAAAGGTCCATTAATTGACATAGATTTTTATGTAGATGTGCAGTATAAGAAGACCTTTTAGCAGATGCATCTTTGGATGTTTCTCACTGTTTACTTTTCTGTATAATTTATTGAATTTTTGTGTATTTCATATAGAATATCTCAATCGTCCTTGTAGCCCATTCCTATTGCTGCCATTCCATAGCCCAACCCACTGGATTTTATGCATTTTTTCATTCATGTTAAGGCCGATCTAGTTAAGTTAGTAGCTCAAGACCTCCCTCAGTGAATATTCATCCCCTGGAATCTAGTCAGCCTATCTAGTTTCTGTCCCTTTAAGAAGATCAACTCTTCCTCACCCAGCATTAAACAGCTGCCCAATAGTTCAGCTAAGACTGGGGCCTGCTGCCAATTTCCACAGTTCTGTGCTGGGATGTCTGCTTGGATTTGCATGGGTCTTGTGTAACCTGATAACATTATGTAGGTTCACATGAGCAAGGTTCCTGGAATCTGTAAGACTCTGGTTCTATATGGTCAAGCACTTCTTCTCCTGCCTCTTACAATCTTTCCATGTCCTCTTCTGCAATGGTCTCTGAGCCCTGGGTGGGTGAAGTTTAATATAGGAGTCCTATACAAGGAGCCACAATCTGCAGACTTATGCTCTATGCTTTGGTCATTGGTGGCCTTTTGGGTTCATCACCCTTTTTACATGAGGGATCTTCATTGATCACAGTTGAGAAATCCATTAATATTCTCTCTGCCCTTTGTTGCTTTATGTTCCATGAGCCTTAGAAGTAGAGGTTCCTTTGTGGATATGTCACTTAGGGTTGGCCATTTCACGACACTCTCTTTGGGGACTAGTTGTGGAACTCTGTAATAATCTCTATCATTTTCAAAAGAAGCATCTTTGATGACTGGTGACTGGAATACTTGTCTGTAAATAGAAGGATAACTGGGGCTGGAGAGATGGCTCCACGGTTAAAAGCACTGATTGCTCTTGCAGAGGACCTGGGTTCGATTCCCAGCACCCACATAGTGGCTAAGAACCGTCTTTGACTCCAGTTCCAAGGGAATCAGATGCCCTCTTCTGACGTCTGCTGCATCACACGACACGGGTGCACCAACCTACATGCAGACAGTACACTCATACATATAAAAATGAAATAAAAATTAAAAAATTAAAAAAAGAAGGATCCCTATTTATTATGTACTAAGAAATTACATTTGTCTAAAGATGGGACAACCTTTGGGTTCTCACTAAGTTGGCTTCGTTTATAGTGCCTCACAGTAGTTCCCTCCCATTGAGTGGCTTTTAAGTCCAATTAGGTAGCTATTGATTATCCTTAAATTAAAAGGGTCACTGCTTCCCAAATATGGTTTGTTGTGCCAGTAATTGTCACTGTAGACCAAAGTTAGGGTTGGACCATCAATTGATGTTCTTAGCAGGTTGCATCATGCCCTCCAAAACTATGAGAGCTAACCTTAGGGAGGTGACTTGCAGATTTAAGTCTTGTGACCAAAGTATGTTCTGTCTTCATCAATAGCAGGTTACCTTCAAATTCTGGGAAGCAAACAAGTACAAAATAGCCTATGTTATTTGGAGTGTTACTTGAAGTACACTGGACAACAACTCAAAGGGAGGTTTCTCCTGTCTGGCACTGTTTCTTGTTATATAGCACTTAGCTATATACATGGACTCATGTGGAGATATTTTATGTGTAAATTTTCAGTAGGTTTTGCAGTAATATATTTTCCTTTTTTAACACAAGTTGGCATTATTTATGCTCACTGTTTCTTGGGTCACAAGGCAGTGACTTTGTACTCATACCTGAAAGATGACAACAGCTATAATTTATGTTCAGCTCATAGAACACTTTTCTATTTAAAATTACATTTACTTATTTCATCTGTGTGTGGGTGCAGGCATGCCACTGACCACATGTTGAGATCACAAGACAAGCTGAATTAGTCAGTTTTTTCCTATTTTGTATAACCAACAGGGTCTCATTTGGGAACCACGACTTCCCCAGGAGGATGGCCTCACATATGTTACAATCATCAGACTCATAGCCCCATCACTCAGCCAATGACCACATTGGGTCTTCACCTAATGAGTACAATAGGCGATTAAAATAGCATGTTAATCCCAGCAAGTTAAATAGAAATAGATGTTGAGAGTATTTTTAATAAAGATATAAATGTCTGCGTTGGAAGAGCTGAATTTGACTTCTACTTGGGCAAGTTTGAACATGGGGCAGGGAACATGACCTTTGAGGATGTTCAGCATTCTGCTAGTTACCTCATGGAAAGAAACTTGGCTTTTTTTTTTTTTTTGGTCTTTTTGAGACAGGGTCTCCCTGTAGTCCCAGCTGTCCTGGAACTCACTCTGTAGACCAGGTTGGCCTTGAACTCACAAAGATCTACCTGCCTCTGCCTCCCAAGTGCTAGAATTAAGGGCATGTGCCACCACGCCCGGCTGAAACTTGGTTTCTTATAGTAGGATGGTTCCCTTCTTTAAAAATATCCTCAGAACAGATGGGTGAAGGTTATAGATTGTGAGAAATTTCTAGATACCAAGCATGGGATGGAAGCACCTTGGAGATGTGAAAGGAAAGACTGTCTGACAAAAGGAGTTGGGAAAACTGTTCACATAGAACTTTCTTGCCTCATGAGGGCCTTGAGAATCTGGCCAAACACAAGGTGGGATTGTATAGATTTGAGCCTTCAGAGAGGGACATGAAAGATTCCAAATTGTGGGCTCCTGACAACCTAGAAATGGTGTGATAGAAAAGGTCAAGGTGGAGAATATTTTTGTTGTTAAAGTGTATCATTTAAGAGCCATCATTCACAACGAATTTGTGCCTTGGAACAATCTAAGCATTCTCCCTAGGAGAATATCTTCCGATAGTGCATATTCATTCTAATTAATGTATTACTCCTTAAATCCTCCACCTCCTCTTGTCTCTCTGGCAGAGAGGGAAATGGAGAACGTTTGTTTTCCTGAGAAAGGAAGATTATCTATTCCATGCCTGCCTTCATGCATCAGCAAACGTGGAACTCTATCCACATTTCAGTGAAGAAAACCTAACATTACTTTATCAGGAAAGTATGCTGCAATTATTTATTAATTAGATTTTCTTCTTCAAGAAGTTGGGGCATTGAACTTCCTAGGTCTCCAGAGACAATCATCAACTGTTCTTATTCCTCTGCCTTTAGGGGAATTTGTTTCCCTTATTTTCTTATTATCTGAAATGTTCTTTCTCAAGTAGTTCAAACATAAAAATACAAAAGAAGTAAAATCATATAATCACAATAGTCATATTTGTTGTTAACCTTTCATAATCTATCTGTTAATGATTTTAAGCTCCATGTATTACATACCTGAGAAGGAATACATTTATATATGTATTATATATTACACATAAAATTATATATATATATATATACATAATATATAATGTATGTATATATTATATATTATGTAATGCAATTTTAAAACTCACTTTTTATTTCAGTATAACACTTTCTTATTTGCTAGAAACTCTTATGTAGAAGTTTTTAATGACTTTATCATATGCACTTTTATATGGGTGTTATAACTTACCTACTTACATCAATATTTTTGAAATATTTTCGTGTTTCCATCATTATAAATGGTAGCATAATGTGTTAGCATATGAAATGGTTTATATATTTTGTATCTTTTGAAGACATATTTTAATGTTATTGCCAAAATGATTAGGAAAATTATTGTATCAATTTATATTATTTTTACTTTATGTTCATTCACTTCACTTGTACACTTCCAGCAATGTGGTTTTCATAATACACACCCCACACGAAGATTCACTCAAGCTTTAAAACTTTTTTCTAAAATAGTTAGCTAGAAGAAAACTAACTTTGATCTTCGTTTCTTTTGATTATTCCTGGATATGAGCAAAATTAAAAGTGGACTTAGAGTGAACTCAAGTGAGGTCTCTGAATAACAACACCAAGAAAAAAATGACTCAACAAGAGAAGAACAGAATGGAAATTAATTTATTATTGACTATGATGCATTGCATAGGCATCCTGCAGGGTGTCACAGAGAGAGGGCTGCAGAGCTTTACCACAGCAGGCACACATCAACCACTGCACAATCTAGAGGACCAATTCTTACATTCTAAGACATGATTAAATTTTTCCTTTGGAACCAGACAGCATAGCTCATGATCATTTTTAACATGAGCATTCATTATTCAGATATGTGAAAGCTCCTATTGTTCCTCCTTACAATCACCATTATGTTCCTTCATCTCTTTCATGAAATGCAATTCCAGGTGAGTGACTTGGTCAACATTCTATGCACATATTTTGATTTAATTATTCCCATTATTCTATAAAACTTTTCCATAATTTAAATCTCTTTTATGTCCAGAATTATGAAGATATGACAGTCATAGAGACAAACAGGTAAATCACTAATCACAGCATTCAATCCTAAGATCATTTTCTGTTTCTAAGATAATTCTCTCTCTCTCTCTCTCTCTCTCTCTCTCTCTCTCTCTTTATTTCTTCCTTTCTTCTTTGTTTTTGGTCTTTTTGAGACAGGGTCTCCCTATAGTCCCAAGGTAGACTCCAACTTGCTATTTGGACAAAGCTGACCTTAATTTTACAGACAGCTTTCTGCCTCTCAAATGTTATTTCTTAAAAAAATAAATCAATACATCTTTTCAATTTTGAAATATTAAAATTAAATATTTTGGAGATGACCGAACACTACCAAATGTCTAGTGAGAATTCATCAGCTTATCACATCCATTTTCTGTCTCTATCTACATTATCTCTACCAAATATGGCATTTAAAGTGAATTGTGGCCCTGGAAATAATACAAGACAAGAGGCAGAGACTGGTGTCCCACCAAAGACCTCTCTGAGCACTGACATTCACATTCAATATATTTCTAGAATCTTCCTTCTTCTTCAAAACCATAGTAGATATTAAAATGTGATACTTGTATCATTGTGTTTAATCCCCACTGGAATAGAGCTGTCAAGAAAATAAAATAATTTAATCTGGCAAGGCGTTTTCATAAATAATTTCCTGGATACTAAGGATAAAATTATCCTGCTGCATTGTGTTGAGTGCTTTACTCATTACTCTGGAAAACTCCTTAAAACAAGAAAGCACAGTGGCTAAGTCCATGGTAGCAGGTGCTGGCTTGTTTGCATGGTGACAGACAAGATAGAGAGACTGAAACTTGAACCCTGGTGGGTGGAACCTTCAAAACAGCATCAGGAACAGCCAAGCCCCACCCTCTAAAAGCTTTTCAAATTTTAAAATATCAACACAAGCTAAGAAAGAACATTCAGTACAGTTGTCTGAAGAAGACAATTGAGATTCAAACCATGACATAGATCTTAATATCAGAGCAAAAATCAATGAAATAGAAACAAAGAAAACAATACAAAGAATTGATGAAACCAAAAGTTGGTTCTTTGGAATGATAAGATAGAACTCTAGCCTAGTTAACCAAAGGAAAGAAGAGCAACTCCAAATCAATAGAATTGGTGATGACAGGGGACACATCACAATAGATAATAAAAAGATCCAGATAATCATATAGGAATACTTCAAAAACTTATACATTACTAAGTTTGAAAACCTAAGAGAAATGGATGAATATGTGAAATCCTGGAAATCAACAAAGCCTAACCAAGAAGAAAATGCAATAAAAAAAACCTTCCCAACAAAAAAAAAAAAAAAAAAAAAAAAAAAAAAAAGCCCATGCCCAGATTGTTACATGGTAGAATTCTATAAAACATTAAAAAAAATTTTTTTTTATTTATTCTTGTATGTGTATGAATGTGCTGTCTGCATGTAGGTTTGTGCACTCATGTCGTGCAATGCCGTGGAGGTCAGAAGAGGCATCAGATTCCCCTGGAACTGGAGTTAAAGACGGTTTTCAGCCGCCATGTGGGTACTGGGGATCGAACCACGGTCCTCTGCAAGAGCAGTCTGTGCTCTTAACTGCTAGGCCATCTCTCCAGCCCAGAATTCTATAAAACATTTAAAGAAGACTTACAACCATTACTACTCAAACTGTTCAGAAGGATACAAACAGAGGGAAATCTCACAAATTCCTTTTATGAAACCAGCATCACCCTAATACCAAGCCAGGCAAAAGTACAACCAAAAAAGAAAACTATAGACCCATCACATTAATGACCGTAGACAAAAAATTTTTCAACAAAATATTGCAAACCACATACAGACACACATCATAAAGATCATCCAACATGACCAAGTTGGATTCATACCAGAGATGCAGGGATGGTTCAACATACAGAAATCAATAAATGTCATATAACACATAAATGGACTGAAAGATTAAAAAGAAAACACAGGATCATCTGGATGCCGAAAACGCCTTTGACAAAATCCAGCATCCCTTCATGTTTAAAGTCCTAGAGGGAACTGGACTGGTTGGATCATTCCTCAATGTAATCAAAGCCATATACAACAAAGCCACAACCAATATCATCCTAAATGGAGAAAATTTCAAAACATTCCCCTTAAAAGCAAGACCCACAAGTGTGCCCCCTATCACCACTCCTCTTCAATATAGTGCTTGAAATGCTTGCTAGGGCAATAAGGCAAGAAAAGGAAATTAAACAAGTACTAATTGGAAAAGAGGAAGTCAAGCTATCCCTTTTTGCAGAGGATATGATAGTTTACCTAAAAGATGCTAAAAGCTTCACCAGAAAACTCATACAAATGATTAAAAGTTTCAGTAAAGTGGTGGGATACAAAAATTAACCTAGAAAAAATCAGTAGCCTTTCTTTACAACAACAAGCAACTGAAGAAGGAATATAAGGAGACCATCCCACTCATGATAGCCTCAAAAATAATAAAATACATAGGAACAAGCCTAACAAAAGACACCAATGTTCTATACAACAAAAAATTTAAACCCCTGAAGGATATTAAAGAAGACATCAAAATATGGAAATACCTCCTTTTTCTAGTTTCTCTTTCATTGCTGTGACAAAACACTCTGACCAATGCCAACTTGGAGAGGAAAGGGTTTATTTAGGTCACATCTCCTGGGTCACAGTTCATCACTCAGGGAGCCCAAGGCAAGAACTCAGGGCAGGAACCTGGAGGCAGGAGCTGAAGCACAGGACATGAAGGAATGCTGCTTACTGGCTTGCTCCCCTGGCCCAAGCCCTGCCTGCCCTCTTATACAATACACAACAATCTGCCCAGGGTGGCACCACCCATAGTTGGCTGGGCCTTCCCACATTGCTCAACAATCAAAACAATACTTCACAGATGTGGCCGCAGGCCAGTCCAATGGAGCCAATTCCCCCAACTGAGACTCCCTCAACCCAGGTGTGTCAAGTTGACACTAAAGCTCTCCAACACACTCCCATTCTCATGGACTGGAAAAAGAAATATACTACAAAGGTCCATTCTACCCAAATTAATATACAGAGTCAATGCAATCTCACTTAAAATGTCCATGAATTTATTCATTCACAGACTTGGAAAAAAAAAAATCCTTAAATTCACATGGAAAAACAAAGGACTCCAAATAGCCAAAGAAACTCTGAGAGAAAAGAGAAATAGAGAGGGGGAACACTATACCAGATTTCAAACAATATTACAGGTGCTTAGTCAAAAAAAAACAGCCTGGGACTGGCATAAAAATGGACCATTGACCAATGGAACAAAATTGAAAATCCAAACTCGATCACATACAATTTCAGCCACCTCATATTTGACAAAGGGACCAAGAAGACTCAATGGAGGAAAAAGAGCATCTTTAGCAAATGGTGTTTACATAACTGGATCACCACTTAAAGAAGAATAAAATTAAACCCCTACCTATTACCCTATATAAAAATTAACTCGGGCTGGAGAGATGGCCTAGTGGTTAAGAGTGCCAACTGTTCTTGCAGAGGACCTGGGTTTGATCCCCAGTACCCACATGGCAGCTGAGAACTGTCTTTAACTCCAGCTCTAGGGGAATCCAACTCCCTCTTCTGACCTCCGCAGTGGCACTGCACGACATGACACGGGTGCACAGACTTGCATGCAGATAGTACATTCATACACATGAAAAACAATAAATAAAAAAAAAAATCAACTCCAAGTGGATCAAGGACCTCAACATGAAACCTGAAATGCTGAAGGTATAGAAGAAAATGTTGGCAGCATCCTACATGACATAGGCATAAAAGCAGATATTCTAAATCAAACAGCAGCTCTGCAGGAAATAAGGTTAACAATTGACAAGAGGGATCTCATTAAACTCAAAAGCTTCTGTACAGCAAACAATCAGGGAATTGAAGAGAAAACACCCAGAGTGGGAGGAAACCTACACTGCTAATACATCTGACAGAGCATTAACTTCCAGAATATATAAACTACTCCAAAAAGTAAGAAAACAAATGAATCACTCAAAAGATGGAATAGAGCTGAATAGACATTTTGCTAGTGAGGAAATAAAGATGGCTGAGAAACATCTTAAAAAGTATTCAACATCACTAATAATTAAGGAAATGCTAAACAAAACCACTTTAAGATATCTTACTCCAATAAGACTCACTAGGATCAAGAAAACAAATGATACCAAATGGTGGAGAGGTTGTGGGGAAAGGGGAACACTCATCCACTGCTGGTGCAAGTGTAAACTCATGCAACCACTGTGGAAAGCTGTGTAGAGAACCCTTTAAGACTCAAAATGAGCCTACCACCTGAGCCAGTCATACCATTCCTGGGTATATAACCACAAAAGTCATCCTACCACAGAGGTACATGAACAGCCATGCTTATTGCAGTTCTCTTCACAATAGGGGAGAGCTGCAACCAATCCAGGTGTCTCTCAGCCAATGAGTGGATAAAGAAAATATGGTACATCTACACAATGGAGTTCTATGCAGCGGTAAAGAAAGATGACATAATGAGACTTGGAGGTAAATGGATGGAACTAGAAGATATTATGCTAAGTGAAGTAACACAGTCCCAGAAAAACAAATGATGGATGTTAATGTTATATAAAGCAATGTTAATGTTATATTCCTCTTTAGTTGAAAGTAACTGTGCTCTTATAATGTGATTCCCTTAA
>VZQC01000906.1:84225-176098 GCA_009823505.1 Rhizomys pruinosus | reverse complement strand
TATATATATATATTCATGTGTTGAAGCAATGGAAATTTGAGGGAACAACAACAACAAAAGAACGGGGGCAAAGAACCTATTGAAACAGTAATGTTCTCCCCAAAACTATCATCCTCTGCTTTGAAAAATTTTAAATGGACGTAGAAAAAGATACAAGATATGTATGGCAGAATGCATGAACTCTGTGGGGAGGGGTTCATGGGAAGGGAAATGAGTCTGAATTGGACTGAGAAATAATTTATGAAATGCAAAAAGCTTCAATAGAAATATAAAAAGGAAAATATATATCAATAAAACAAAAAATAAAAAATAGAACACTGGTTTTTTAATAAAATAACAAGTATGTTAAATCAAATTCTTGTTCTCCTGTGAAATATATTCATATACTTTTTGAAAATCTCTACATTGTTATCCAGTGATTTGAATGTAAATGAGATGAATTCCCATTGTGTTACATTTGGACCATCATCATATGCAATTATTTTTGTAAGATTAATAATAGGTTTTTCTGTTTGCATATTTGACACTAACATCACATTATTAATTTAATCATCTAATGTGAGTTTATCAAAGAAGTATAATGCTAAGATTTAAGAAAATAGCATAAATATTCAAGAAAGAAAACTCTAATTTATTTCTAAGCATTAGTTGAAAGTAAAATATTAACAAAATGAATTCATAAACTCAATGGAAATTTTATAAAATAATCACACGGTATTTATTGTGGGCACATAGGGATGGTTCAAGACAAGGAAGCCCATTTGAATAGCCCAATACATCAACTGCTCCAGTGGAATAATTAACATGATAATGCTCATAGGGTAGGAAAAGGTTTTGTCAAATGCAGTATATGATTAGGCCATTCAACAACACAGAAATTAACATAATTGATGCATCCTTACTCTTAATTATACTTGACCTAGGTCTTGTTTTATCTAATGGAATATGGATAATGTTATAGTTATTTTAGACATGCAGTGAGGACTCCTTATCAGTTCCCTTTGTGTTAACTGGAAGGGAGTTTATCTTGGATGACCCTGATTAACTATGAGACAACTTATAAAAAGATATTCTTCAGTTGACTTTTAATAAGTAAAGCTCCATATTGATGGACAGCCATGTGGTGGGTACTGAGGGTGATTTTCATGGGATAAGAACAACCTGAATCTGACTGAGTAAAGAAAAGGACTTGCAGCCTAGAACCACAAGGAACTAATTGTTGCCAAGAACAAATGATGGAGGGAACCTAGAGTTTCTAGTTGAGAATGTAGATAAAACAGCAGTACTTAATCCTTTTAAGAAGTGCATGGTGTAGGGGCTGGAGAGATGGCCTAGCAGTTAAGAGTGCTGACTGCTCTTGCAGAGGACCTGGGTAAAAAAATAAATAAATAAAGAAGTGCATGGTGTCAATATTTGGCTATACTTCGTTTAAGATTCATGATATATTGATTAGATATTTTTACATCCAAGTCTATAGTAATTTGTCTGATATCAGTATAGATTTAATAGAAGCATGAAAATTATGGAAACATCATGAAATTATTCCAGTTTTGAAGATAAAATATTTTCAGAATAATTTTTAATGTCTGTTATTCTGAGTAGTTGTTTTCCTAGGAAGTATATCACTGTAAATCTGGCAAACTATGAATATTTAATGAAACATATGGTTTAGTAACAGCTACAGAATAGAAGGTAGGATTTAGACTTAGAGATTTATCACAAAAATACTAAAGCATTTGCAGCTGAAGATGTTACTATTTATATAAAGCTGTGTACTTTGCATCTGAGGATGTTCCTGAAGTCAGCAAGGCTAATTGTTGGCAAAATTAATGCATATAATTACTGTGAACAAGAACAAATGTGTACATAGGAATTAAACAGCAAGCTTGGTACTCGTTCATTCCCTGCCATCTCAACTGGAAGTGATCTACACACTAAGCTGTTGTCTTTGACTATGCAGTAGCAGAAGATCCAGGCTCAGGATGTAGAGGTGAGGTGAGGAACATTGATCCACGGAAAGATGGGGGAAACTTCATTGCTTCTGCACCAAAACCAGTACTCTTGGAGCCAGCAGGTTGAGCTTCAAGGAACTAGCCTCACACTGACTTCACAGGCATTTCTGAAATCTCATTTCCCATGTCTACTATCAGCTTTTCGGAATGTCAATTTTAATTTGAAGAAAGAGAAAAGTAAAGAAACCTGGTGTGCTGGCACATGCCATCAAACCCAGCACTCAGGAGGCAGAGGCAGGCAGATCTCTGTGAGAATAAAATAGCCAAAGACCAAAAAAATAAAAAAAAAATTAAAAAACCTGGTTTACTAAAAATAGTATACACCCTCGTGTCTCTGAGAGGTGGGGACACTGGGTTTACCAAAGTCTTCATGCCAGCTGCTGCAAATACTTTCCAAAGTTGAATTGATGCAATGCTTAAGGCTTCAAGGGTGAATACGGATGACTCGACCAATAAGGAGTGTAAGGAAAAGAACCAAATGGAAGCTATGGAGTTAAAATCATGAAAGCAGTAATTCGTTTCATTTTTACCCCCCTTTTCTGCAATTAACCTCACTGGGTTTTCAGCAGACTTGAGGAGCCCAAGGGAAATCTGTGATGAGAGCAAATCACCAGGAAACACACAATTTATAAAAAAAAAAGAATGGAAAAAATAAACGGAATATCAATGACTGTAGGCCAGCTTTCAGGATATCAAGTAGGTGGCATGGATTCCCAGGGAGAGGGAAGAAAGACAAGAGAACAAATATTTTGAGAAATGCCCCTAAAATGTATCAAACTTTAAAGGAGCAAATATGAAGGAGTTCATTTGGAGTTGATTTTTGTACATGGTGAGATGTATCAGTTTAGTTTTATTCTTCTACAAGTGGTAATACTAGCAAAGAGTTTGCCAAAGCTGAACTACAGAATACAAATTCTATTTAAATAGAGCACCACAAAGGTATGTGAAGAATGTAAAACACTATAGCACTTTTTGCCTTCTCCCAAGTAATTAAAATTCAAATTTAATTTTAAAATATGTAATTAGATTACTGAATTATCACCTATAAAGTGGAAATATATGTTAATAGCATGAACTGATAGAGAGAGAAAATGGATCTAATAAAACTAGTAGGTATTAGTTTTAAACTGCAGCAGATTTTGGTAAATTATGCTTTATGTAATTCATAGAACAAACTGTATGAGAAGCTATAATGAGATAAGACACAAAATAATTAATTTATTAGAATATATCTAATAAAATTTCAAGTACACAGGAAAAACAGAGACATGAGACAGACCATGGAAAGTGTTTATAATCCAAGTTCTCTGAATACTGAGGCAGGAGGATTACAGATTTCAACCCAGGCAGGTCAACCTGAGAGACAGGAAGGATGGGGCAAGGGAAGAATAGCAAGGTAGTAAGGAATGGGATTTTGTAAAAGTATCAAAATATGGACACATTTTAGCCATTTCAGATATTAACAGGTAGGGAAGAATCATCACTATCCTGGAGAAGTAATGAAGGTACATCACCACTGAATAACACTTTGAAAAAAAAATGCTCAAAAGTATAAATCACCAAAATTGGCACAATAAGAAATACATAAATATCTGCATGGGTTTATAATAAATGATAATTATTAGCAAACTTCCTATAGAGCGAGAATCCTAGGCAGCCTCCATGTCCAGTTCAATCACAAATTTCTACAAGAAATGGTGGCACTCATGAGGCCATGTGAGAAACAGTTACATCTATACAGATACACTCTAAGTCTAAATTTATCAACAATATCAGCGAGATAAAGAACAACAAAATCCTTACCAACTCTTACCTTACATGTATATAGACACAGCATCATAAAAAAAAAAAAAAAAAAAAAAAAAAAAAAAAAAAAAAAAAAAAAAATAAAAAAGGAGACTGAGTGGGTGGCGGCGGAAAGTGTGCAGACTTTGAAAAAGGCTGAGGCTAAGCAACAAACTATTTTAAAAATAAAATAAATAATCCATTACCTGATGTCAGAGCTCCTGTATTGATGAATATTTTGCTTACAGTGCATAGTTTAAGGACTTTTATTATTATATTTGGTTCGGAACAGAGATAATCCTTTTCAAGTTTTTATGTCTATGTCATTTGTTATAGTCAATTAAAGAGGCAGTTTTACCGGTTTTATAAAGATTACCTCTACAAAGTTGGCTCTCAATTTCCACGTTGGAGAGACAACCCTCATCATCTGCATATTTCTCCTTGTTTCTGGGGGGGAGAGGTAAGAACGTCTCTCATAATAAAACCTTTGCAGCACTTAGAAGGTAAGTTTCATTAGGACTCATCTATATAGTTGGTTACAATGTAGGATCGCTAAGAGGGGTTCGATGTTTATGGGCAATCTGAGGCTTTTCTTCCTTTATAATGGTGAGATGGGCAGCTCTCTCTCGTCATTTCTGGTATTATCCTACCAATGCAAAGCTGTATCTTTTCTTTCTCAGGCCCAGATTAAGTTGGTGACATTTTGTCCTGTTGGACCAGCACAAATCTTTTCCCATAGTTATTTTTAGATTGAATTGCAAGGTTTTGACGAGAAGGTTTCATGTCTTACTGTACCCCCCTCCCTTTTTTTTTTAACCCATGAGTCTCCAGAAGAATAGTTGTATTATACATAACAATAGGGTGGAACAAGACATCAGTACAGGGATATTCTACCAGGGAGATGTTGCCAGGGGATCCAAGCCCCACAAAAGTAACGGCTCTTGCCTCTAAATGGGATACCTGCAAGAAGAGGGGCGCAGAAGGCCCTGCGGCTGAAGGACCTGACGTTAACAGGGGAAAGATGTTGGGAGACCACACTATGCAAGTGTACAGATGGCCTCTAGAACACACAGAGAGTGTTACCAAAGGCCACTAAACCAATAAAGCAAATACAGGGTCTCTTGAGTCAACACACTCCATCCATCAGCACGGCGCAGCTACACCTCCCCCTGCCTGGAAATACTGTGCAACAGAGGCACCATATGCCTGAATATCCGCAAATCTAATTGGCTATTGGCTCTCTCACTTGGAGGAATAACGCCCATGGCTGATGCCACAAAGCTTACATCCTCTACAGGTTAGAGATCTCATAAGCCACAGTAAAAGACCCTGGTCATACTTAAACAGGCAACAAATGTATCATGGATTCAACATATCATCTAAATATATGTGTCTTAACCAAAGTAACCACATAACTAAACTGTTTATATCCCTATATATGCTAATTGGCTTGTGCTTCATTGTAGGATCGAAAGGTTTCAATTCCTGGACAAATTGTCAGTCCGCATTGAAAGGAAACAGCCAGAGAATTGACCAGAGTCCAAGACAACAGCTCCCTAGAAGAGTGGAATGAATCTGCTTCGGTCTCATCCACCTGTGCCCCTTTTCTAGCCAGGGAATAATCTGCAGAAGAGGGGGCGTGGTTAGTAGAAATGTAAGGGCGTGGCGAATTGGGGTAAATGATGAAACTACCAGCAATGTTTAGTTCTGGAGACCATCATTTGATCAACTGTGATTGACACTACAACCCCTCACCACACGCTGAGAAGGGGGGGCTGTGGGCGGTTTAGCACACAACAGCCTCAAAAATTGTTTTACATGAAGGATGCTTGTACGCATGGATTATCTATCTTATAGCTAAAAAATGAAAAAAAAAACTGAGAGAAAAAATGCGGAACTTTTATGGCAGAATGCACGCATATTCGGTTGGGGTGGGGGGGGGGGGGAAGGGAAAGGGAAATATGCCTGACTTGATTGGAAAATGATGTATGAAATGCACAAAAAAAATCAAAAAAAAAGCTTAAAAAAATAAATAAAAATAAATAAGTAACATAAATAACATAAATGATAGCTGAAGATGGCTCAGCCAAATTCATGTACGATGCTCTGACTAAGACCTGCGTTTGATTCTGGACCGGCCACCTCCTATAACATAAAAACATTGCCACAGCCTCGTTGGCCTTTACATTGTATTAATCTGGTACTTGTACGACTACACACACACCAACACACACACACACACACACACACCACAATAAAGAGGAAATAAAAAAAAAAAAAAATAATATAAAGAAAAAAAATCAAAATTAAAAAAAACATAATTACCGGATTTTTTTTTTTTTTTTTTTTTTTTTTTTTGGTCTTTTTGAGACAGGGTCTCCCTGTAACCTCAGCTGTCCTGGAACTCACTCTGTAGACCAGGCTGGCCTTGAACTCACAGAGATCCACCTCCCTCTGCCTCCCAAGTGCTAGGATTAAAGGTGTGCGCCACCACGCCCGGCCCCCATAATTACGTGATTTTTATCCTACATATATGGGCCTACTTTAAGCTAAAGTAATCTATATACATATAAATCATAACTGTAGCAAAATACACACATAGAGGCTGGTGAGATAGTTTGGATTCCCAGCATCTACATAGCAGCTAAAAACTGTAGCTAACTCAAGTTCCAGGGAAACTCACAGCTCCATTTTTCAGTAATGGTAATGGTCAGAATCCTTAAAATCAGAAGGAATTGTGTACATCATTCACAGCATATTCAAATAAGCACAATGTAGTGGCTTGAATGAGAAATGCCCCTCTCCCCTTTTAGGCTCCATAATTGGAACAACATATCCCCAGTTGGGTGCTGTTAGGGATTTCCTAGGATCTTGATGAGCTGTTACCTTCCTGGAGGAAGAAGTGTGCCACTAGGGGTGGCCTTGGAGAAGTCATAGCCTTTTTCCTGTTCTAGTTCTCATGCTCTTTTTCCTGTTTCCTATTCAATATGTGAGCTCTCAGATTTCTGCTCCTGTCACTCGCGTTCCTCACTCTCATGCCTCCCCACAGTGATGAGCACTTTTTTAAAATAAGCTAATACTTTTTGAATTTTTAAAAACGGGTTCTTATTGTGTGTGTATGGGTGCTTTGCCTACTTGAATGTAAGCGCACCCCGTGTGTCCGATGTCCTCAGACTCGAGACAAAAGCATCAGATCCCCTGGAATTGAGGTTAGGACCGCATTTAATTCCCAAATGGGTGCAGGGAATGAAACCCAGCTCCTCTGCAAGAGTAGCCAGTGCACTTACTCCCGAGCCATCTCTTCAGTCCCCCATGATGAACACTTATCCCTTTGGAACCATAAGACCAGATAAACTAAACTTGTTCTGTGATTTGCCTTGGTCAGGGTATTTTATCCCCACAACAACAACAACAACAACAACAACAAAAAAGCTATTACATGCTATAAGACAAAGAACAGAAATAAACTGTGACATTGATGACAGATTAGGAATTCAAAAAATTATGCATAAGGGACTGTAAGGGCGTTAGTTATTTCTCTGTTGGTGTTGTAAAACACTGCCCAAGGCAACTTGTGGAAGGAGGAATTTATTGTGCTTATTGTTCCAAAGGGTAAGAGTCCATTGTTCTACTTGATAATGGCAAGTAGCATGATAAGAGGCACCAGAGCAGAAGGCTGAGCTCTCACATCTTCAAACAGGCACAGGGAAGGGAGAGACAAACTGAAAATGGAGTAAGGCTTAACCCGCCCCCTTTGACATGCTTCCTCTCCATCAAGGTCACACCTATAAACCTCTGAATCAGTGCCACCAATGGGCCCTAAATATTTAACTATTGGAGCCCATGATGAACATTCTCATTCAAAGGACCGTAATAAGCATATTTGCAAAACCGAGACAATATAAAAATCAACTCCATATCTATGTATTACCGATGTACAGTTAAATGAAACCAAGATATGTATATACATATATATATATATGTATACATATATATATGTATACATATATATATATATGTATATACATATCTTGGTTTCATTTAACTGTACATCGGTAATACATAGATATGGAGTTGATTTTTATATTGTCTCGGTTTTGCAAATATGCTTATTACGGTCCTTTGAATGAGAATGTTCATCATGGGCTCCAATAGTTAAATATTTAGGGCCCATTGGTGGCACTGATTCAGAGGTTTATAGGTGTGACCTTGATGGAGAGGAAGCATGTCAAAGGGGGCGGGTTAAGCCTTACTCCATTTTCAGTTTGTCTCTCCCTTCCCTGTGCCTGTTTGAAGATGTGAGAGCTCAGCCTTCTGCTCTGGTGCCTCTTATCATGCTACTTGCCATTATCAAGTAGAACAATGGACTCTTACCCTTTGGAACAATAAGCACAATAAATTCCTCCTTCCACAAGTTGCCTTGGGCAGTGTTTTACAACACCAACAGAGAAATAACTAACGCCCTTACAGTCCCTTATGCATAATTTTTTGAATTCCTAATCTGTCATCAATGTCACAGTTTATTTCTGTTCTTTGTCTTATAGCATGTAATAGCTTTTTTGTTGTTGTTGTTGTTGTTGTNAAACTATGAATATTTAATGAAACATATGGTTTAGTAACAGCTACAGAATAGAAGGTAGGATTTAGACTTAGAGATTTATCACAAAAATACTAAAGCATTTGCAGCTGAAGATGTTACTATTTATATAAAGCTGTGTACTTTGCATCTGAGGATGTTCCTGAAGTCAGCAAGGCTAATTGTTGGCAAAATTAATGCATATAATTACTGTGAACAAGAACAAATGTGTACATAGGAATTAAACAGCAAGCTTGGTACTCGTTCATTCCCTGCCATCTCAACTGGAAGTGATCTACACACTAAGCTGTTGTCTTTGACTATGCAGTAGCAGAAGATCCAGGCTCAGGATGTAGAGGTGAGGTGAGGAACATTGATCCACGGAAAGATGGGGGAAACTTCATTGCTTCTGCACCAAAACCAGTACTCTTGGAGCCAGCAGGTTGAGCTTCAAGGAACTAGCCTCACACTGACTTCACAGGCATTTCTGAAATCTCATTTCCCATGTCTACTATCAGCTTTTCGGAATGTCAATTTTAATTTGAAGAAAGAGAAAAAGTAAAGACAACCTGGTTGTGGGCTGGCACATGCCATAGAAACCAGAGCACTGCAGGAGGGCAGAGGCAGGCAGATCTCTGTGAGAATAAAATAGCAAAGACAAAAAAATAAAAAAAACAAAATTTAAAACAAAAAACCTGGTTACTAAACAATTGTATGACACCCTCGTGTCTCTGAGAGGGTGGGGGGGGACACTGGGTTTACCAAAGTCTTCATGCCAGCTGCTGCAAATACTTTCCAAAGTTGAATTGATGCAATGCTTAAGGCTTCAAGGGTGAATACGGATGACTCGACCAATAAGGAGTGTAAGGAAAAGAACCAAATGGAAGCTATGGAGTTAAAATCATGAAAGCAGTAATTCGTTTCATTTTTACCCCCCTTTTCTGCAATTAACCTCACTGGGTTTTCAGCAGACTTGAGGAGCCCAAGGGAAATCTGTGATGAGAGCAAATCACCAGGAAACACACGGCAATATTATAAAAAAGAAAGAATGGAAAAAATAAACGGCAATATCAATGACTGTATGGCCAGCTTTCAGGAATCAAGTAGTGGCATGGATTCCCAGGGAGAGGGAAGAAAGACAAGAGAACAAATATTTTGAGAAATGCCCCTAAAATGTATCAAACTTGAAAGGAGCAAATATCAAGGAGTTCATTTGGAGTGATTTTTGTACATGGAGAGATGTATCAGTTTAGTTTTATTCTTCTACAAGTGGTAATACTAGCAAAGAGTTTGCCAAAGCTGAACTACAGAATACAAATTCTATTTAAATAGAGCACCACAAAGGTATGTGAAGAATGTAAAACACTATAGCACTTTTTGCCTTCTCCCAAGTAATTAAATCAAATTTAATTTTAAAATATGTAATTGAGATTACTGAATTATCACCTATAAAGTGGAAATATATGTTAATAGCATGAACTGATAGAGAGAGAAAATGGATCTAATAAAACTAGTAGGTATTAGTTTTAAACTGCAGCAGATTTTGGTAAATTATGCTTTATGTAATTCATAGAACAAACTGTATGAGAAGCTATAATGAGATAAGACACAAAATAATTAATTTATTAGACATATATCTATAAACATTTCAAGTACACAGGAAAAACAGAGACAGGAGACAGGAACCATGGCGAAATGTTTATAATCCAAGTTCTCTGAATACTGAGGCAAGGGAAGGATTACCGATTTCAAGCCGGGCAGGCAACCTGAGAGACAGGAAGGATGGGGCAAGGGAAGAATAGCAAGGTAGTAAGGAATGGGATTTTGTAAAAGTATCAAAATATGGACACATTTTAGCCATTTCAGATATTAACAGGTAGGGAAGAATCATCACTATCCTGGAGAAGTAATGAAGGTACATCACCACTGAATAACACTTTGAAAAAAAAATGCTCAAAAGTATAAATCACCAAAATTGGCACAATAAGAAATACATAAATATCTGCATGGGTTTATAATAAATGATAATTATTAGCAAACTTCCTATAGAGCGAGAATCCTAGGCAGCCTCCATGTCCAGTTCAATCACAAATTTCTACAAGAAATGGTGGCACTCATGAGGCCATGTGAGAAACAGTTACATCTATACAGATACACTCTAAGTCTAAATTTATCAACAATATCAGCGAGATAAAGAAAACAAAATCCTTTACCACCTTCTACACTTGCATATATAGACACTAGCATCATAAAAAAAAAAAAAAAAAAAAAAAAAAAAAAAAAAAAAAAAAAAAAAATAAAAGGACTGAGTGGGGGCGGGGATAGTATGCAGACTTAAAGGCTGAGGCTAAGCAACAACTATTTTAAAAATAAAATAAATATCCCTTACCTGATGTTCAGAGCTCCTGTTATTGAATATATTTGCTTACGTGCATAGTTTAAGGATTTATATTATTATATTTGGTTCGGATAGAGAATAATCCTTTTCAAGTTTTTATGTCTATTCATTTTGTTGTCAATTAAAGAAGGCAGTTTTACCGTTTTATAAGAGATACCTCTACAAAGATTGGTCTCAATTTCCAGTTTGGAGAGCAACCACTCATCATCTCATATTTCTCCTTGTTCTGGGGGGGAGGTAAGAACAGTCTCTCATAATAAAACCTTTGCAGCACCTTAGAAGGTAAGTTTCATTAAGGACTCATTATAATAGTTGTTACAAGTGTAGGTCGGGCTAAGAGGGGTTCGATGTTTATGGCAATCTGCGGCTTTTCTTCCGCTTTTATGATGTCAGACGGGCCAAGCTCTCTCTCAGTTACTTTCTTGGTTATCCTACCAATGCAAAGCTTATCTTTTCTTTCTCAGCCCCCCAGATTAAGTTGGTGACATTTTGTCCTGTGGACACAACAAATCTTATTCCCATAGTTAGTTTTTAAGATTGAATTGCAAGGTTTTTGACGAGAAGGTTTCATGTCTTACTGTACCCCCCTCCCTTTTTTTTTTAACCATGAGTCTCCAGAAAATAGTTGTTTATACATACTATAGGGTGGCATCAAGACATCAGTACGGGATTATTCTACCAGGGAGATGTTGCCAGGGGATCCATAAGCCCCACTAAAGTAACGGCTACTTGCCTCTAAATGGGATACCTGCAAGAAGAGGGGCGCGAAGGCCCTGCTGCTGAAGGACCTGACGTTAACAGGGGAAAGATGTTAGGAGACCACACTGCAAGTGTACAGATGGCCTCTGAACACACCAGAGAGTGTTACCAAAGCCACTAAAAACCAATAAAGCAAATACAGGGTTCTCCTTGAGTCAATCAACTCCACCATCAGCACGCAGCTACACCTCCCCTGCCTGGAAAATACTGTGCAAAAGAGGCAAGCCATATGCCTGATAATCCCAAATCTAATTGGCTATTGGCTCTCTCACTGGAGGAATAACGCCCATGGCTGATGCCACCAAAGCTTACATCCTCTACAGGTTAGGGATCTCATAAGCCACAGTAAAGACCCTGGTCATACTTAAATCAGGAACAAATGTATCTACTGGATTGCAAATATCATCTAAATATATTGTCTATAACAAATAACCACCATAAATATTGAATGTATTATTATACCTATATATGCTAATTGCTTGTTGCTTCATTAGTAGGATCGAAAGGTTCTAATTCTGGACAAATTGTCAGTCCCATTGGAAAGGAAACAGCCCAAGAATTGACCAGAGGTCCAAGACAACAGCTCCTAGAAGAGTGGACATAATTGCTGTCTCATCCACCTGTGCCCCTTTTCTTAGCCCAGGGAATAATCTGCGAAGAGGGGAGCGTGTTAGTAGAATGTAAGGTCTGTGCGAATTGGGGTAATATGAAACTACCAGCAATTTTAGTTCTGGAGACACCATCATTTGATCACTGTGATTGAACTTACAACCGCCTCACTCACACGCTGGAGAAGGTAGGGGCTGTGGGGGTTTTAGCACGCAAACAGCCTACAAATTGTTTTGACCTGAAGGATGCTTGTACCATGGATTATTCAATTACTTATAGCTAAAAAATGAAAAAAAAAACTGAGAGAAAAAAAGAATGCCGGAACTTTTATGGCAGAATGCACGCATTTCGGTGGGGTAGGGGGGTGGGGGGGAAGGGGAAAGGGAAATATGCCGGACTGATTTGGAAAGATGAGTATGAAATGCACAAAAAAAGCACAAAAAAAAAGCTTAAAAAAATAAATAAAAAATAAATAATAAATAAATAATAAATGGATGAGTGAAGAATGGCTCAGCATAATTCTGTACCGACTCCTAGCAAGGACCTGCAGTTTGATTCTGAGGACCGGCCACCATCCTAGTAACATAAAAACATTGCAACACAGCCTCGGTTGGCCTTTACATGTATTATCTGGTACTTGTACACACACACACACCAACACACACACACACACACACACACCACAATAAAATAGTAAATTAAAAAAAAAAAAAAAAAAAATATAAAGAAAAGAAAATAAAGATTAAAAAAAACATAATTCGGATTTTTTTTTTTTTTTTTTTTTTTTTTTTTGTCTTTTTAAGACCGGGTCTCCTTAACCTCAGCACTGTCCGGGAACTACATCGTAGATCAGGCTGGCCTTGAAACTCACATAGATCCCACATGCCTCTCTGCCTCCCAAATCTAGGATTAAAGATGCTGCACCCACACGCCTGGTCCCCCATAATTACGTGATTTTTATCCTACATATATGGGCCTACTTTAAGCTAAAGTAATCTATATACTATATAATCATAACCTGTAGAAAATACACCTAGAGGCTGGTGAGTAGTCTGGATTCCAGCCATTACATAGACAGCTAAAACTGTGCTAACTCACGTTCCAGGAAACTCACAGCTCCATTTTCAGTAATGGTACAATGGTCAGAATAGCTTAAAATCGAGAGGGCAATTGTGGTAGGCATCATTACAGGCAGGCATATTCAAAATCAGAGCACAAAACAATGTAGTGGCTTTGATATGAGAAGATGCCGCCTTCCCTTTTAGGCATCAATAATTGGAAACAACATATCCCACAGTTGGGTGGCTGTTAGTGATTTTTCCTAGATCTTGATGAGCTGTTGACCTTCCTGGAGGAAGAAGTGTGCCACTAGGGGTGGCCTTGGAGAAGTCATAGCCTTTTTCCTGTTCTAGTTCTCATGCTCTTTTTCCTGTTTCCTATTCAATATGTGAGCTCTCAGATTTCTGCTCCTGTGCGCTCACTCGCGTTCCTCACTCTCATGCCTCCCCACAGTGATGAGGATTTTTTAAAATAAGCTTACTATTTTTTTGAATTTTTAAAAAAACGGGTTCTTATTGTGTTGTGTATGGGTGCTTTGCCTACTTGAATGTAAGCGCACCCCGTGTGTCCGATGTCCTCAGACTCGAGACAAAAGCATCAGATCCCCTGGAATTGAGGTTAGGACCGCATTTAATTCCCAAATGGGTGCGGGGAATGAACCCAGCTCCTCTGCAAGAGAAGCCAGTGCACGTACTCCCGAGCCATCTCTTCAGTCCCCCATGATGAACACTTATCCCTTTGGAACCATAAGACCAGATAAACTAAACTTGTTCTGTGATTTGCCTTGGTCAGGGTATTTTATTTCCACACAAACAACAACAACAACACAAAAAAGCTATTACATGCTATAAGACAAAGAACAGAAATAAACTGTGACATTGATGACAGATTAGGAATTCAAAAAATTATGCATAAGGGACTGTAAGGGCGTTAGTTATTTCTCTGTTGGTGTTGTAAAACACTGCCCAAGGCAACTTGTGGAAGGAGGAATTTATTGTGCTTATTGTTCCAAAGGGTAAGAGTCCATTGTTCTACTTGATAATGGCAAGTAGCATGATAAGAGGCACCAGAGCAGAAGGCTGAGCTCTCACATCTTCAAACAGGCACAGGGAAGGGAGAGACAAACTGAAAATGGAGTAAGGCTTAACCCGCCCCCTTTGACATGCTTCCTCTCCATCAAGGTCACACCTATAAACCTCTGAATCAGTGCCACCAATGGGCCCTAAATATTTAACTATTGGAGCCCATGATGAACATTCTCATTCAAAGGACCGTAATAAGCATATTTGCAAAACCGAGACAATAAAAAAATCAACTCCATATCTATGTATTACCGATGTACAGTTTAAATGAACCAGATATGTATATAATATATATATATATGTATATATATGTAATATATACATATATATATATAACATATTATATGTTATATATGTATATATACATATATATATATTACATTCAATATAATAATCATCATTTACTTTTCATAAGATTGGAAGACTTTCTTAAACAGCGAATCTTACCTTCATGATCTCTGACTAAAGAGATTCACACATACAATATAAGTGTATCCTGGTCTCTTAACAGGCTGTTAGTATGCACATGGATGGTGCTTATGTGTGTATACAAGTGCACATATTTGTGTAAATTCATGAACGTGTGTGCATTCATGTGTGTCCCTGATTCTGCTACACCAGACTCTCAATCCAACCCAAACTAATCACAAATGTTATATGGGGAAAAAAAATCTCAATAAGATTTTAAAATGGAAAATCAAAGTTAGACAATTCAACTTTAAGTTTCAAGCAGAAAAATACAGTATTACTTAACTCAGTGGAATTTATTAGGAATTCAGGCCTAAAGCCGTGCGTGGTGGTGCACGCCTTTAATCCTAGCACTCGGGAGGCAGAGGCAGGAGGATCTTTGTGAGTTCAAGACCAGCCTGGTCTACAGAGTGAGTTCCAGGACACCTGGGGCTACAGGGAGACCCTGTCTCAAAAAAAAGCCCCCCCCCAAAAAAAGGAAAACAGGCTTAAATATAGATGAAATAATTATACACATAAATGGTGAATAAGATGTATCTCATGGGGGCTGGAGAGATGGCCTAGAGGTTAAGACCGCCGACTGCTCTTGCAGAGGACCAAGGTTCAATCCCCAGCACCCACATGGCGGCTGAGAACCTTCTTTAACTCCAGTTCCAGGGGAATCTGATCCCCTCTTCTGACCTCTGCCGCATTGCACAACATGGGTGCACCAACCTACATGCAGACAGTATATTCATACACATACAAAATAAATAAAATTTTTAAAAAAGATTTAAAAAAAAAAAACGATGTATCTTATGTACAGCAGTTACATCTAGGATCTACTGTGGATGGCTGGAATGGTTAGTACCAAATCTTATATGTACTGTTGTTGTTGTCTTCTTTACAGACATACCTATAGTAAAACTTAATTTCCAAATTAGACACAGTATGAGTTTAATAATAATACTAAAATAAAACCATATTTTGCAATTACAATTAAGGAAATATGTTCTCAAAATATTCTGTGCTCTCGTATACTCTCTGTCTCTCTCAGTGCATTGTCCTATAAATAGAAACTTTTTCAACTTAAGGTGATTCAAAAAGCTGTACAACACTTGTTCATGCAATCTTTTACTACAATAATCTCACCTAAATTCAACCCAAATATCCATCATCAAGCAATCATATTAAAATGTATAATATAGTTGTATTATAAAATCAATTAATTTGGGATGAAATAAAATCAACTAAACTAAACTATTAATCCAACTAGGCTCAAGGGAAAATATCCAGGTTCAAAAAGCTAAAGTACATTATGAGTCCATTTATATGTCATCTTAAAATAATTAAATGCTACATATGCAGAATATTTTTAACTTTCCAGGAACAGAGAAAGGTGAAAGCCAATGTGAAGAACTCCCTGAAATAATGGGATAGTTCTGTAATTTGATTTTTGTGGTATTGGATCAAATAAATCAATGTAAACAACTGTAAAAATCCATGCTGACAAATGAAGACAAAGACTGAGAAAAATGAATACATCACACAATCTCCTTAAAATGATTTCCAAATTCCTGCTTTCAAAGCTATATTCTACAATCTAAGATATTGCCATTGGGCTGAAATTTGTGCAAAAGTTGATAGCAATATAGATATAGATATAGATTAGATATAGATATAGATACAGATTATAGATATAGATATGTAGATATAGATATAGATATATAGGTAGATAGATATAACTTATTTTATGTGTTCTCTGCAATTTTTATACAGGTGTCCTATATATTTAGATTATGTGACCCCCCACTTCTTCTTCCAACTTCTCTCAAGCCTTCACCACATTATTCTCCCAACTTTATGTTCTATCATTTTTTCTAACCACTGAGTTCATTTGATGCTGTCCATATGTGTGCATGGATATGGGGCCATCTTCTGCAGCACAAGAAATGTTCCTCTGGGTGCTGAATAAGGTTTCTGTCACATCCAGCAGTTCTACTGTGATTATGCAGGACTATGCAGATTTCTTTTAGAATATGCATGTGGCCTTAGATATACATGACAATATTTGAAAAGAGGACAGAAAAGAAAAAAGTGAGGTAGTTGTGATTGAGTGAAAGTAGTTGAATAGTAAATATGTATCTATTATATTAATTTTGGTCACTTGCAAATAAACCTACAGAATTTAACTCAAGATTTGGAGAAGGTAAATATTTGTGACAAAATAGCAATGTATAAATTTAAATACGATCTTGTCTTTAGTGCTAGTTATCCCTCCTGAGCTCCCCTTTAGACTGAGCATCACATTCTAGCCCTTGGACCCTCACAATTATTCTCCTTTCCCCCTCATGGTCCATGTGTTTTACTCTCCACCCTTCCTTAATATTTCTCTTCTCCATTAGCCTCTTTGTGCAAACATGAAATCATAAATGCAAATATTCAAAGCTAGGATCTATATATAAGATCTATATATAAGATAGATCTTTCAGAGTCTGAGTTACCTTAGTCAGCATATTTTTCCAGTTTCATTCCCTTTCCTGAAAATTTCATCATTTCATTTTCCCTTCGAGCTGAATAAAATTCACATGATCATTATCCATTTATCAGAAGATGGACAACTTGACTGTTTCCATTCCCTAGCTATTGTGAATACATCAGCAATGAACATAAATAATTCTTAGCCATTTGAATTGAGATCTCTGTTTCATTCCATAACCCATTTTAAAAATTATGTTGCTTGTTTTCTTTTCTTTTGAGGTTTTGCATATTTTAGACACTAATCCTATATCAGATGTTTGTAGATGGCAATGAATTTTCACATTCACATTATTGAATTGACAGTTTCCTTCGATGTACAAAGGTTTTAAGTGCTATTAGGTCCTATTTGTCAATGGATGTTCTAAGTCTCCACACCTTCAAAGTGCTTTTCAGAAAGTACTTTCTTAAGCCTACTTGTTGTAGTATACTCCTTACAATATTCTCTAATAGATTCAGGGTGTCAAGTCTATGTTGAGGTCCTTGATCAATCTGGAGTTGAGTTTTGTGTGGGGTGAGAGAGATGGATATAGTTTTATTCTTCTACATGTAGCTATCCAGTTTGACCAGAAAATTTTGTTGAAGATGCTGTCTTTTCCCCAATGTGTATTTTTGGCATCTGTGTAAAAATCAGGTAATTTTCAGTTTATATGCCAACACAGATGGAAGAAAGTTCACAAGGTCCCACACCAGATAAAGAAAGGGAGAATCAGTTTACTTTAGAGATGGGCTCTAGTCCTATGTATGTGACAGAGGGATTCCACAATACAGTGATGATGGAACAAAGACACCCTGACCTGTGGCATTCCTTGGAACCAAGAATGAGCCATGTCCATTCTGAGAAGGCATTCCTTTTGAGTGCTTTCAGAATTTTCCCCCAAATGAAAAACTTGCTTTCTATTTAATGAAACAGTACGTGGAGCATGACAAAGAAAGGAATATGGATCCTGTCTTATCTGGGAATGCTTTTCTCTTTCTTGCTCCTACTAACTCAGATCAGCACATACAATCACAGTAAAGATGTTATAAATTTACTGCAACCTATTGTTTACAATAAAATAAGGTAATTCTTTGTGTTCAGTCTTATTCAGTGCTGTCAGCACCATTTTTACACACACACACACACACACACACATACACACACACATACATACACACACATTATGCTGGGTCAGGAGCAAGGAAGGGTCATAAGGGATTAAAGTATAGCTTTAAGTTACAAGAGGAGCCCAAGACCTAGTGAAATTGTTAAAAGAGCTGAGACAGTGGTAAGTGATCGATCCCAAAATATAGCGTTAACTTTGGCTAAAAAATGAGGTAAGATTCTTACTTGTAAAGGCTTCCCAGAAAAACCATTCCCAAAGAAGTGGCAAGCCCTAAACACATTCATACACAAGCAATAGTCATTGTTCTCAGTATATATATATAATGAATATGTAGGTGTGTGAGAATAATAATTA
Source organism: Rhizomys pruinosus (assembly GCA_009823505.1). NCBI lineage: Eukaryota > Metazoa > Chordata > Mammalia > Rodentia > Spalacidae > Rhizomys > Rhizomys pruinosus. Next base: position 157,373 of record VZQC01000906.1, on the reverse strand, counting down.
TAGAAGAAGTCATGGGAGTTAAGAGAGGATGAGGAAACATGAGAGAGGAAAGACAGTAAGGCAGCAATGATGTAATTGCAGTGTTCTCATATAAAAAAATTCTCAAAAAAATTAGAATGTCAAAAAAACAAGATTGCTGCAGGAGCATGGAATAATTCACACACACACACTCACACNCACACACACACACACACTCACACACACATATATATATATATATATATATATATATATATATATATACATATATATTTATATATATGCTCAATTCTATTTCATTGGTAACTGGGTCTTTTTTCAATGCTATATTTTTTATTAATATGGATCTTTAATATAACTTGAAATCCAGAATGCTGATACCTCCAGGAGTGCTTTGCTTGTTCTTTCTTATTCAGGATTATTTGGGCTATGTGGATTCCTTTGTGATTCCATTTTAACTTTTAAAATTTTTTTCAACTCATGTAAATAATTGCACTGGAATTTTGTTGGGGATTTGGTTGAATCTGTACACAACTTTGGGTGGAGTTGCCCTATACAAGTGGATAAGGCTTCTCTGAGATGTCATAGTCTTTCAAACCAGCAGCCTCCTTCCATGTATGAGTTACTTCCCATCCAATTATTAGTCAGAGAGGTCACAGAGATCCCCCAAAGAATTTATCTTATTGTCATTGCCTTTGTTTTCCCCAAATTGATGAAAAGTACCTATTTCTGAAGACATATACTTTATACACGAGACATGGAAAATTCAAGCTGCTACTGGCATAGAAATTTCCTCCTTGGTAGCTAGCTCTCACAGTGGCATAAGTTCCTATAAAGGATTCTGGGGGGAAAATAATCACTACTCTCATCCAACTGTGACCCTTGTACAACATTGAACAATGGCCAGTATGATAAGGCATGTTCATTGGCACAATGAGTGTTATAACAGTGACCAACTGCGTTTTGATTGGATTTGAAGCCTATTTCATAGAAGGAAACTCATGTCTGGTAATATAAGCTTAGCCAAGAATCCATGGCTCCTGATGTCATAGATCCTAAGGGAAAATGTTCACTACTATTATTCTGTTAAGTGGACATAGTATCCAAACTGCCTTCTAAATTCTTCTCTCTATACCCATAGGTAAGTGCAGCTTTTAGCCCTTAGCAGAGAAGCTTCTTTTTGCTTTGGATGTAGTTAATTAGGAGAATCACAACTGGTCAAATTACAGAGGGTGCTTAATCCTAAATGCTTAATCCTAAGTGAAACATCTCTATCATACTTCCACCCATAAAGCTCAGGGAACATCATAGATTTAGGGGTAAAGAAGTTAACTGGACACACACAGACATGGTCTGTGAATGGCTAAGCAACACATGCCTAAGCAACACATCTACAATGCAAACTCTACAAAAAGAGCCAAGAATCATAGAACAAGGACCCAGGAAGGCATTAACTACCTCTTAACTCTTGTTAAGGAATCCATGAAACAGGAGACCAGAAACCCAAAAGGGCCTGAATGGCCAAACCATGAAGATTAGGAGTCTACAGAGTGTAGTTCCATGGACAGGCTGCCTATATTAAGCTTCACTCACCTCCAGCTCAGGGAATATTCCTGAAGAGGGGGCAGAAAGATTTTAAGAAGCGGGGAGGTAATACAAGACCAAAAGGAAATGAATCCTATAAGCTCCTAGGACCTGGTTTATATAAACCTACAGCATTGTTGTCAACATGCATGAGACTCATGCAAGCTCGCCTGGACAAAAACCCAGCACAGAACTGCAGAAATGGGTAGCAGAGGCCAACCTTGGCTGAAGAAATATTTGAAGCAGATGCTGATCATGTGAGGAACACCTGGCCTTCTTTAGAAAAGAGACTCTGGATAAGTTAACTAGAGCTCAGGGGAGGAGCTGGCACTGAGCAGTGAGCACGGAGAGTAATTTGGCACAATGGACTATAGCACAAATGACAGAAGGTATGAAATCAGGGTCTGGGGGGTGCGAGGGAAGGTGCCGAGGGAAAAGTGGGCATAATGGTGATTAAGACTGACTGAAATATTATGTATGCAATACATAAAAAATCAATAAAATTTTTATTGAAAAAAAAGAGTTATAGATTGGAGGGAATAGCATCTTCTGGACATGACCAGGCCATTGCACTCACAGATTCATAGAGTCCACAGTTTCCAGCACGAGACATCTATAAGATCAATCAGAGAAGATTTGTGCATGAATAGGGGCAGGTTAAAAGGCCCCATCCCTGTCTGAAGAGCTATTGGCAGCTGATGGCTGCTGATGAAGCAAAAGTAAGCTCACTACAGGTATGTGGAAGCTAGTATACTTCCCATGTTCAAGTATATGCCTGTGAATTCATACACATGTGAGTACAACTAACTGGAGTCAGTGGGGTAAAAATCAGAGGCCATGAGGTTAAGAGTAAGACACGGTGAAACCTGAAAAGATTTGGAGGAGGAGAATCAGGGTAAACGTAGCCAAGGCATAGTATATAGATAATGAAATTCTCAAAAAGATATATTTAAAATATCTCTACTGGGTATGTTGGTGCATTATTTTTTGTCTTTATTTATTTTTTTTTTTTTGAGACAGGTCTCCCTATAGTCCCAGCTGTCCTGGAACTCACTATGTAGACCATGCTGGCCTTGAACTCACAGTGATCCACCTGTGCTTGCCTCCCGAGTGCTGGGATCCAAGGTGTGTACCACCATGTCCAGCAGTGCATGGTTTTAATCCCTTCACTTGGGAAGAAGTAGGCAGATCTTTGAGAAATGTTGGCCAGTATGGTCTTCATAGCAAGTTCTGTTCCATCTGGGGCTACAGCGAGAATCTATCTCAACAAACAAACAATAAACATCTTGGCACACATAGCTGCCGCTATCTGTAATCACAGCACTAGCAGGGAAGGTGAAGAAAGAGCCTTGGAAGCCATTGACCACTCAGCCTGGATAAACCGATGAACTCCAGGTTCAGTGAGTGAACTTGTGTGGTGGCTTGCGTGGCAAATGTCCCCCTTAGGAGGGAGTATTTGAACATTTGGTTTCCAGTTGCTGATGCTGTTTGAGAAAGTCATATTTACTGAAGGAAATATGTCACCAGGGGCAGAGTAATAATAGGACTTGCCTAGAAAAGACGGCATCTGTAGGGAGCAGGGAAGGTGCAGTCAAAGTTGTTTTGAAAATTTTCTGATTGGCCCTAGCTATTTCCTCACTCTAGCGAAAGCTCGTGATCAGCCCATGCTTGCCATTAAGCTTCTTGGAATGCAGCCTGCAATACTGTCTTGATTTTTAAGATGATTGGTTGCCCATTTTGTGCCCTGGAAATCCCCTTGTGGTTTTTGCCTTTATAACTGCTGTGTTGCCTACAATAAATGAGTTCCTGCTTGACTAGACTCCCTGTCACATCTGATTGTCTTTGGGAAAGGAAGGCTGGGGAGTGGGTGGACAGAGAACTCACCTTTCCCAGACCCCCATCGCAGGGAACCCTCAAGGACCGGCCTTCGAGGTAGAGCTGGGATGGAGAGGGACCCCCCCCACAACTATACACTCAAAGTTTGAGACAAAATAGACCCTCCCTTGGGTTGCTACTGTCAGGTAATTTGTCACTGCAATGAGAAAAAGAATTCATATTGTGCCTAACAATGCACTGTTTTGAGAGCACTGCCTGTCCATTCCTTACCTGTAACACATAGTTTCTGCTCCAATTACTGACATGAATAGCTAAGGCAATCAACACTCTGGTCCACTTTTACAGTGTAATATTTGTTTTACTCTCTTGGTAAAAGGTCACGTAGTAAATATTGCCCACACTGGGATCCATATGGCCAGACTTATTACCAGCCATGGCTGTGAGAGAGAAGCCATATGCTGATCACGGAAAAAAGGGATGTCCTAGATGTCCAAACACAAGCTGCCAGGCCATGATGTTAGGTCCAAGATGTACCCTCAGCACTTCCACTGGAATCCTTGCAATCCCTATCTCACCTATTGCTTGGATTACTTTGTCAAAGAAAAGCTACAATTCTTAGATCTTAACTGTAAGAAAATAACAGTTCTGGTCTGTTCAACTTTGTTCATCCAATGGATTTGAATTGGTGAAGACACGATTTATTGCTTGTTAATCACTGGGTTCTGAAAACCTAGACCTCAGTTAATCCATGCAAGTATTAAGATCTAAAATAATGAATGAAATAATATGTGAATGAATCTAGTAACATTCTACATTAATTCTATCCAATGCCTAAAAAGCTGCCAGTGTTCCAATAGATGGTCCTACATTCATGCACATGCAGACAATATTCAGTGGGCTCAGTGGATTTAATAAATAACACACAATATTGGAAGGGAAGAGTGCCAGGTAATAGCAGAAGAATAAGAAGGGAGGGAATGGATATGTACTGGATCAAAATATATGCATGCATTTTGTAATGTATATAGCATAAATGAATTAGACATCTTGAGAAACTGAGCAGGATGAAACACATATTTAATCTCAGAATTAGGCCAGCCTGGGCTTCACAGCAAGTTTCAGGCTAGTAAGGGATACAGAGAGAACCTGTCTCAACAAAACTTAATTAATTAATTAATTAATTAATTAATTTAAACCAAACATTGCGAAAGTTAAAACAGTTACCAGGAAAAATGTTGTTTGCCAAGCGTGCATTATAAAACACTTACAAGTGAGAAGGAAATGAGCATTTTGTCATAATGTGGGAAGTGTTATAAAGTTGAAATAATCCAACAATTAGTTAAACTCTTTCTTACCTCTGATCCCTGAAGACAGAAGAGAGCCCGTCTATTTGCTTAACTCTGTTCAGCAGGCTTCAGAATAGCCTGGCACCCGATGCTTCATCCTCTTCAAAACTTGTGCTTTGTTATCTGCTGAAGTGTTTAAAGGACTCAGAGTCATTGTCTGAAAGGAACAATGAGGAAAATAAAAGCACATTCTGGGAACATTGACTCTAATTAGTTTTAGAAATTAGTATGGCTAGAAATTTTTTGATAGATTTCAGTGGTTTGAACAAGCAATTAGTCTGCCCAAAGAAAGGACAATATTGTTTAAAGTAGAAATTGTATTTCATTCTCCTCCTCGTCCTCTTCCTCCACCTCCTCCTCCTCTTCTTTTTCCTTCATCCTCCCCTTCCTCCCCCTCCACTCTTCCTCCTTCCCCTTCCTGCTACTCTTCTTCTCCCTCCTCCTATTCTCCATCCTCCTCCTCCCTCTCCTCCTCCTCATCCTTGTCTTCCTCCTCCTCCTCCTCTTCCTCCTCCTCCTCCTTCTCCTCCTCCTCCTCCTCCTCCTCCTCCTCCTCCTCCTCCTTCTCCTTCCTCCATTCCTTTTCTTTGTCATCTTTGGTGTCATATGCTGATGATGATCAGGCCCAAGTCCTCACACCTGCTGAGCACAGGCAGATGTCTTGAAGCCCAACACGATACTTTTACCTTCTTGCTTCCCAGCTCTCCTTAGTGCTCCACACAGGGTATCAAACCCAAAATCAGATATGCTATTCCATACATTTTGTCCTGTTAGCTCACATTTTTCTAAACTCTGCTTTTAAAATAAAAACCTGGGATAAAAATATTGTTTTATTTGTAGTGGCTGACTTCAAAGCTGTGGTCCATTATTCATGAATCTTAAGGCTGCAGGCAAGTTGCTGGACATAACCTGGTCCCGTGACTGTCAATACCAAAATAATAATTTTCTAACTGTTTGCAAGGTTAGTTTGAAACCTGAATGAGAAAATGACATCAAAAACATAAATCAAAGTGTGTATAAGACCCTGGTATTTTTTTAATTACTTAATTACTAGAGACCCTAGTAACTTCTCTCTAGAGATGATGCTTTGAATTCCAGCATTCTTGAACCTCACTGGAGAGGCGTCCTGCATCCAAATGAGCTGAGGGCCTATGGGGCATCTTTCTTTCTGTGAACTCTTAGCCAAAACTTTCCTAAAGGGAATACAATGTTAAAAGCACACATAAATTCAAGAGAAGAGGACTGGGGCAAAGGGGTGGTTCAAATGTACAACAATATCTGCCAAAAAGATTGGCCTCTGCCCCAGTATTCAGTCATGAGAATCTAAGAGGGGAAAGGTGGCCAGGAAAACAGTCAGTTAAACCAGAAAGCATTCCCCTAAGCTCCCACAGAATGCTGAGGAAGGAGACATCAAAAGTATTCACTTCAAAACTGTGAAAATGGCAAGGAGCAATGTCCAAGGGAGAGAAATCAGGATCAGCTTTGAGCCAGCCAGGGCAAGTACATAAAGTCACCTGTGGAGCAATCAGAGGTCAGGCTGCTGATTAACATATGTCAAATTGGAATCTACTCCCCCTCCTTATTACACAGGCAAAGAGCTGGTGCTCCAGAGCAAAGGGTTCCCCACGGAATGGCCCCTGGAGAGTTTCAGGTGGCATATTCTGCAGTGGGGAGAGGGCAGGGGAACTTTCAGTAACAGACCCTGCATTTTTAATGGATGGGCAACCAAAAAGAAAGGAGAGAAGAACAAGGCTGGAAAAGTATTAAGTCAGGGTGGAGGAAAATGCCTAACATCCATACCCCACCAAGAGTGCCTGGGAGCCTGAGTGCCTGAGTAGGTAGTGCAGGCTCTCAGGGAAGCATAGATATGATTCTTCACTTTTCCTTAGAAAACTTTAATACTTTGTTTTTACTTTCACAGAAAACCAGAAACAATATAAAATGACAATAACAAAACAAAGCAAGAAGAACAAAAGGGGGGATTTCTATTTTTTATTCTGGTGAAATAATCAAACTGCAGAGCTTGGTGTGCACTTCTCTTTTTTCCTTTCTCTCTTTTCTTTCTTTTTTACCTGCTCTTTCAAGGATACCAGAAGGATATGTCCTTACTGGATAGTGCAGGAAGCCTTGAGTCCTCATCTGAGAAGGAGTCTGGTTAATTTGGTGAGGTCTCATCCATAAATTGCCTAAATAATTTCTAGCTCCTGTTTAGTTATGTTACCCTCTGAAAAGTGTCACCCCAAACACCAGAAAGGAATCTGGATGCCGACTGCTCTGACTTCGTCCATGCTGAAAAAGGACATTGGGTGTGGCAACTGGGGCATCCCCCATTCATAGAGTCAATCTAAACAACCCCTAAACATAACTGTAGAGGGGAAAATCCTTGACTGCTGCCCCTGAAAGTTAAATGAAGGCAGAAGCAGTTAGGTACATGATCTAGAGACCACGAGAAGTAAACACAGGGTGAATTCCAATATCCAACTTAAAAGTCCATTAGAATTTCTTCACCAGGGATTTCAAAGCATCCATTTATTAGGTTTCTCCTTCTGTTCATTTGCCTATGATGTCTGGACTCAGGATCTTCTTTTCAGGCATTTTAATAGTTACAATATGAGTTTCCACTTAGATCGTTGTTAGAAAGAGTACATTTTATTGTGCATTAATTAACAACAATAGTGGCTGCAAGTAACCCTACTTTCTTAATTAAGGCCAAGATCTAACGTATTACGCCTGTTTAACATTATTTCATATAACTTTATGCCCAATATGTTGCACAATTGTTCAGGCTTTCAAGAAAATAGATTGACAATTTATTTTTTGGGTATACTTACTTTTGGGGTGCTTAAGTCCACACAATTAGCCCAGATTAATCAAACTTTGTTTCTCAAAGTCATTTGAGGTTTTGGTCTTCAAGGGGCACTCAGGGTTTTTTTTTTTTTTCCAGGGGAAGCTCCTGCCTCCTTTGGGATATTCTTAACCAGTTGCATCTACTGAGGACAAGGTCATGTCTTGTTAGACTGGGTTCCCCCCCCCCCCTTTGGAGCACAATGCAACTTTCCTCTATATTGAGCCTCCTCTTTATAAACTGGATGTTCTGTTCATGGATCTCCAACACATCCTTGCACAGCAAGCCTGGTGACTCACAACTGCAGAACATCTTAAGAGATGATGCCCCCATACAAAATCCCCTGGGATCAAGGAACATCACGGTCTCTAAATCCCTTGGCCAAACTGGTATGACCCTTAGGTATAGACATAAAGCATCTGAAAAAGTTAAGTTATACCAATCTCATAACTTTAATTACCATTTCATATTTAGATAAATTCTGAAGAAAAGACTAAGAAGCTTTGCACAAACATTGACAGGGAGAAATTTAACACAATTAGTGGGTAAAGCCTCTAAAAGAAATTTAAACAATTTTAGCCATATCTTAAATATAAATGACTTACTCTAAACAGAAGTAGTCTCTTTACTTTTCCAAACCCCATATCCTGGTTTACAGTTATCAAATAACAGGGAATATACCTGTTGACCTGAATTAAGCTGAAGAAATTTACCATCCAGACATCATACAAACATACACACATCATATGCATATGTACTGACATCATATACATACAAACATACAGACATCACACATACACATTATACACACTTACACACACCATTCACCACATCATACACTCATCATAAACATATCATACTCATGTTGTACACACACCATACACATCATATACACATCATATGTTCACAATACCCACACATCATACACACTCATACACAACAATATATTAACATGCTTCCTTTTACTCTCCAACACATTCCTTAAATTATTTTGTGATAAGAATAAAGTCCTCCTTGCTCTCAGTTTCCTCGTTAAATAGTTTAAAATAGACACTCCATTTTCCTAGCACTGTAAACTATACGATTTCATTAAACTGTACTACATTTTAATAGTTTTCCACCTATCTTCAATATTTAATCTCGAAGTCCCTCACAATCCTGTTTACAGGCATTACATATTTATAGTCATTGAGGTAGAAGGAAATAAATGAAAGTAATAGGGACAGGCTGCATCGAGGTGCTCACTCTCATCCAGGGAACTCAGGATTTCATCACACCGCAAGATCATATTTCACGAAGTGTGATTTTGTTTAAATAGTTGTAATGGGAAAGATTAAACAATATTTTCTTTAGAACTGTAAGAGAATGAAAGTAAGAGCAGAGAAAAACTCTTTAATCCACATAATTGTACATATTCTTGGTGCTTTTCACTTACCTAATTTAGGAGGAATGTAAAAGAAGTCTATATCCCATGGTCACTTGGAAAATGGTAGAGATTGTCTTACACAGACCCTGGGGAAAGTTGCATCAAGATGTGAAAGCGGTGGGCAAGGCATGTGAGAAAGAAGACAAGGCCAGGGAATGAGGATGGCACAAAAACTGTGTGTCTTTATGATCACTGTGTTTAACTGGGATGATGGAGTACAGAGGAGACAAAAAAATAGACTCATCCCAGTGAATGCCTCTGCATGCTCAGGCTTAAACCTCCTCTTGCTTATCACACAATACTATGAATCTGAAATGTTTCTGAGATAATTTTGTGATGAAATGATTTCAAAGAGTCAATAAAGGACAATAGATAATTAACTACTGTCTGACTTACATGATTCTTAAGTTTTTTTTTTCTAATTTTAAGAATCATTTTCAAAAACGTGTATATTTAACATACATTACAGAAGACATGGAAACAGCTGGGACCCTAGGACCATGCAGATAGGGAAGGGGTATAAACATGATTAAGATGTATGAAATTCATAAAAGTCAATAAAAATAAAGTACACAGTATACTTAATATACATTTTTGCTGAAACATTGAAAACTTTGTTCTACTTTTCATCGACTCAGTTTCCTACATATTATATGCATTTATCTTTAATGAATGACTATTGTGGCAATTATTCTTAAGAATTCTATGCCGGGGGACTACAGCCAGAGGTAGGGATTGTGCCCAGGCGTCTGGCAGAGGCTCAACTCCTTGCTCAGACCTGTAAGGGTGTGTTCACCTCTGTACACCTCTGCAGGACTTTTGGACTACAACCGGGGATAGGGACTGGGCCCAGGGGGCAGGCAGAGGCTCAATTCCTTGCTCAGACCTGTAAGGGTGTGGGCAACTCCTCGCACCTCTGTGAGAATCCTTGGTGACTACAGCTGAGGTAGAGACTGTGCACAGCAGCCCACCCCCACCCCTGCCCAAAGTGGGCATCATTGTGAGAACAGCTATAGCACTGGGGTCACAAGGTAAAAGAAGAGACAGCAAACCTGCCACTCCTCAGTTAACCTAGAGGAACATTCCTTCAACCCAAAGAAGAAACACTCCAATTTTGCATCAGCTTACAATCAACAAATCAAATCCACATGCCAAAAACACAATGAAAATTCAACACCATGGGAAAAGCAAACAACAAATCCCCATCAAATTCTATATGGAAGACTTCCTATGGAAGACTCCAACAACGAGTTCTCCCAGGAGGTAACCCAGGACACAAATTCTAAAAGAACAATCATAGAACTACTCAAAGAAACCAAAGAATGTAAAGAACAAATCAAAGAACTGAAAGGAGAGAATGACAAACTCCGGAAGGAACTAGAGGGAGAGAAGGACAATCGATCACCAGAAGGAAGTGGAAACGCTGAAAAATCCCAGGCTGAAATGAAACAGGAAACCGAGCAGAGAATCAAGGGTCTAGACAGAAAGAAAGACAAGCTCCAGAAGGAAATGGAAATACTAAAGAAATCACAGGATGAAATGCAAAAGGAAATTAAACACACATCCAATCAGTAGGAAAGGATGGGAGAAAGCCTCGGTAATAGATTAGATGAAGCAGAAAATAGAATCTCAAGTCAGGAAGATAAAATAGAAGAACTAAAATGCTCAAGTAAAGATTATGAAAATTTTTAAAAAACACAAGAGTGGAAAAATTAGGAAATGTGGGACACTATGAAAAGACCAAACCTCCACATCATAGGGATAGAGGAACACATGGAGACTAAGCAACACACTCCTAAGCAATGAATGGGTCAAAGAAATAAGGAAAGAAAAGTATTCCTTGAACTAAATAAAAAAGACAATACAGGGGCTGGAGAGATAGCCTTGCGGTTAAGAGCACCGATGCTCTTGCAGAGGACCCGGGTTCAATCCCCAGCACCCACATGGCGGCTAAGAACCGTCTGTAACTCCAACTCCAGGAGAACTCCAGTTCCAGGGGAGTCTGAGACCCTCTTCTGACCTCCGCGGCATTGCACGACACGGGTGCACAGACCTGCATGCAGACAATACATTCATACACATATGAAAATAAATAATAAAAAAAAATTAAAAAAAAAAAAGACAATACAACAAAACAAAACCTATGGGATACTTGAAAAGCAGGGAAATTTATAACACTAAGTGCCTACATTAAAAAAAAACAAGCAAACAAACAAACAAACAAAAACAGAAAGAGAAAGAGCACAAATAGATGACCTAACACTGCAGCTTAAAGCATTTGACAGGCAACAACAACTGTATCCTAAACCCAAAAGACAAGAGGAAATAACAGAAATTAGAGCAGAGGTCAATGAAATAGAAACAAAGAAAATGATAAAAAGAATCAATGAATCCAAAAGCTGGTTCTTCAAAAGGATAAACAAGATAGATAGACCTCTAGCGCAGTTAAGCAAAAGAAAGAAAGAACTGCTCTAAATTGATAGAACTCAAAATGAAAAGGGAAATACCACAACAGACATCAAAAAGATTGATACAATAATACGAGAATGTTTTAAAAACCTATACTCCATTAAATTTGAAAACCTTAGAGAAATGGATGAATATTTGAAATCCTGGAATTTACCAAAGCTTACTCAGGAAGATGTTGACAACTTAAACAGACCCATAACATATGAGGAAATTGAAATAGTAATTCAAAACCTCCCAACTAAAAATGCCTAGGCCCAGATGGATTTACAGCAGAGTTCTATAAAACCTTTAAAGAGGACTTTCAACCACTATTACTCAAATTTTTCAAAAGAATAGAAACAGAGGGAAATCTACCAAATTCTTTCTACAAAGCCAGTATCACTTTAATACCCAAACCAGACAAAGATACAACCAAAAAAAGAAAACTATAGGCCCATTTCATTAATGAACATAGATGCAAAAATTCTCAACAAAATAATTGCAAATCACATACAGACCCACATAAAAAAGATCATTCACCATGACCAAGTGAGATTTATACCAGGGATGCAAGGATGGGTCAATATACACAAAACAATAAATATCATAAAACACATAAATGGGCTGAAAGATAAAAACCACATGGTTATCTCAATTGATGCAGAAAAATCTTTCAACAAAATCCAGCATGACTTCATGTTTAAAGTCCTAGAGGGACCTGGGCTGGAGGGAATATTCCTCAGTATAACCAAAGCCATATACAGGAAACCCATAGCCAACATCATCCTAAATGGGGAAAAATTAGAAGCATTCCCCTTAAAATCAGGAATGTGACAAAGCTTCCCCCATCTCCACTCCTATTCAATATAGTGCTTGAAACACTTGCTACAGCAATAACAAAAAGAAATTAAAGGAGTACTAATTGGAAAAGAGGAAGTCAATCTATCCCATTTGGCAAAGTATATGATATTACTCCTAAGGGACACAAAAAACTCCACCAAGAAACTCCTAGAAACAATCAAGCATTTCAGTAAAGTAGCTGGATACAAAATTAACCTAGAAAAATCAGAAGCCAGCAACAAACAAATGGAGAAGGAATACAAAGAGTTCATCCCATTCACAATAGCCTCAAAAAAAAAAAAAAAATACCTTGGAACAAACCTAACCAAAGACACCAAAAATCTCTGTAATGAAATTTTTAAATCCCTGAAAAAGGAGATTGAAGAAGATACCAGAGATGCAAAGACCCCCTCCCCATGCTTGTGGATTGGAAAAATTAATATAGTAAAGACATCCATTATACCCAAAACTAATATACAGATTCAATGCAATCTCAATCAAACTCTCCATGAGTTTCTTCTCAGACTTTGAAGAAGCATCCTTAAATTCATATGGAAAAACAAGAGACCCCAGATAGCCAAAACAACCCTGAGCAAAAAGAGCAAACACAGGGGGAATAATCATACCTGACTTCAAACTGTATTACAGGGCTATTGTAATAAAAACAGCCTGGTACTGGCACAAAAACAGACAAGTAGATCAATGGAACAAGACTGAAGATCCAAACCTCAGCACATGCAATTTCAGGCACCTCATATTTGATAAGGGGGGCAAAATGACCCATGAAGGAAAGACAGAATCTTTAGCAAATGGTGCTGGCAAAACTGGATTGACAGTTGCAGAAAGATGAAGTTTAACCCTTATCTTTCACCATGCACAAAAATCAACTCCAAATGGATCAAAGACCTCAATGTGAAACCAGAAACTCTGAAAATAATATAAGAAAATGTTGGCAGTAAACTACAAAACATAGGCATAGGAAAAGATTTTCTAAATCAGACAGCCGCCACTTTGGAAACAAGGTAAAGAATAGACAAATGGGGGGCTGGAGAGATAGCCTAGTGGTTAAGAGCACCGACTGCTCTTGCAGAGGACCCGGTTTCGATCCCCAGCACCCACATGGCAGCTAAGAACCATCTGTAACTCCGAATCCAGGAGAACTACAGTTCCAGGGGAATCTGAGACCCTCTTCTGACCTCCGAGGCATTGCACAACACGGGTGCACAAACCTACATGCAGACAGTACATTCATACACATACAAAAATAAATTTAAAAATTAAAATAAATAAATAAAAATTTAAAAAAAAGAATAGACAAATGGGGAACTCATTAAACTCAAAAGGTTCTGGACACCAAAAGAAACAAAGAAGTGAAGAGAAAACCCACAGAGTGATACATCAGATACAGCATTAACATCCAGAATTTATAAATTACTCAAAAACCAAAGGATCAAGAAAAAAATAACACTACCAAAAGATGGAGTAAAGAGCTGAATAGAGAATTCACGAATGAAGAAGTGAAGATGGCTGAGAGACATCTCAGAAAGTGTTCAATGCCCACTAATAATTAAGAAGATGCAAATTAAAATCAGCTTAAGATTTTACCTTATCCTGGTATGAATGGCCAAGATTAGGAAAACAAATGACACCAAATGCTGGAGAGGTTGTGGAGAAAGGGGAACACTCATCCACTGCTGGTGGGAATGTAAACTCATGCAACCCCTATGGAAAGCAGTGTGGAAAACTCTTTTTTTTTTTTTTTCAGCTCTTGGAGATATTGGTATTTTTGTTGGTTCTTACTCTCATCTTTAACCATCTGCACTAAGCTATCCCCACGCCCTGATATTCGGTAAAAGTCGGACAAGCCCGCAATGCCTAGGTCGTTGCTCTAAATTAAAAAGAGCCCAAACTTCTCAGCTTAATATGAGAAACCGCCAAACTGACTTCGTCTAAAAAGACGACCAAACCCCTCTAAAGGAAAGGTCTGTGTGTGAACGGCCTATCGGGACTCCCTCCAGGGAATCTAAGAGAGACTGCTACACACTCCACCTACAACCCCATACTAGTCTTACTTCATACCGTCACTTCTTCCTCCTAACTACAGAAGAAGAAAAGCTTTCTCCCAAACCTATTTTGGTTGATACTCCCTCTACGAGGCCGTGGTAAAATGGAGTGTGCCCACAGGCGAAGCACCTATCCATCAGTTCAGAATATATCCCCACTGAGAGATATGATGTAGGGCCCTAAATCATGTCGCTGGTGATGTGGTGAAGAAAGATGGAGCTGATCACCTATGTGAAGATGACCATGATGCTATCCAGCAACTAAGGAAAGGCAGATCATCTTAACCAATGCCTACTATGGTGTGTGAAGTTGACGAAGTAAAACGGAGAAGCAGTCCATCACTGACTTGTAGCCTCGGCCTGAATGACAACGTCTCAAAACTCGAATCTTAGCTTGCTGCAAAAAGGCGACAAAGACCCGTGAGGTCTGCTGACGACAAAACTGGTTTCCATGTCACATGTCGTGCGGTTTGTTCGGCTCGCAATACGCATGTGTTGTAACAAAGCCGATTAAATTCTGCCGACTGATAATAGGACTTGTCATATTAGAGGTATGGTAGTTTCTTGCAACCGATACGTAGTTGAGCCTTAGATGGTTACACCTCACAGCAAATTTGGGGTGGAGACGGCTAGTTATGTCGTGAGCGAACAAATACACTGTACCTAAGAGCATTCCAAGGAGTAGAGTACAGAAGAGACTTTACGAAAAGACAGATAGTCTTCAGCAGTTTATGGGGACCTTAGGGAGGTTCTGAGGGCTTCATGCTAGGAGCAGTGTCTATCTCCAGTTACACATTTGTAGAGCGTCGCTAAGGAACTTTCGGAATGTAGGTATGGACATAAGAGACCCGGCAACACTAAAATTTTGGCTAAAATACTGCCGGTACTACTGTTGGAACCAATATAGTACATTATTAAATTTCCATACACCTTCTTAATGACACAGAAAAAGAGATACTAGAGATATCTAACAACCTACCAGAACAAATTGTTTTGATATCTGGGTGTTATGAATGAGGAGGGCAAAAGCTCAACAATCGGAACCCTCTAATACTGAGACGATATGCCTTACTTCTTGTTGGTAACCTGTTAATTCTCCGGCAAGGGCTGGAGCTAAGAGTATAGTCACAGTGAGCTGTGGACTTACAAAGTACATGGCTATCAAGAACAAAAATGCTACATCTCAGCATCCTAAGATCAGTAGTTCAGAGCAGAGCAGCTGAACTATGCACTAGTTCCGGATTTGGCCAAGGAAGTTGGGCGCAAAGGTTAATGAGTTGGAGGCTACATCTGCAAATACGTTGGCGTGTGCTACCAGACATAAGTCTAACATTTGATGGAAGTCCCATTTTTTATTTTAACACGGTTTATAAATAAAACAAAAACAATTCCCAAAACCTTTGCCTGTTTGCTGAGTAAAGGTTGAGGGCTCTACAGTAACCTCACAACATGCACCAATAAGAAAAAAAGAAGAAATGCACTGAATTTTCTCTTCCATGATTTTTATCATAGAGCAGCTCTAACTGCCTTTGTTCTCAGAAAGGCCCAGAAACAGAGATGGAATGAGCACTTGTGAGTCGGCCACCAGCTAGGAGATGAGTCACCACTTCCCTGTGGTCAGTCACTGCCCCGCCCTATGCCAGACAACAAGCCAGTTCGCTTACACTTGTGGGATGGGCTAACTTAGTTATTTGTACATCATCCTCACCTCTCACACCTAAGGATGGGGCTAGGTTGAAGACCGGTTTAACAAAGTATTTAAATCATGTTCCCACGATTAGAAAAACTCCCCACCTCGTTACTTCCAGGTTATCGTAAAGCAGAAGAGCCACAGTCATTATAAATAGTCACGTTGGGTAAAGTTACCACAAGGCCACTATCTGGTAACTTGCCCCTGTCCCTCTTTCGCTCGGACGGTTCGATCAGTTTCCTCAAGCCCGTCCTCTAACCCCGTTAGTAATCAATCTGAGCTACATTTTTTCACTTTCTACATGGAGTCCAGACTGAGGTCCTGTGGTCTGCCCTCACTGATGTCCCAGAAGAAGAAAAAGCTGCACCTTAATCACTCCCCAATCAAACTCATTCCTCAGTGTCAACTGATTGGATTAGGGTTGTTCAAGGTGGCTCAGACAGGAAAACTAGCAAGCATGTGGAGCCTAATGCAACTGGTAGTCAAATCATACCAACAACTATTAAAAATCTGAATCTCAAGGATTATGAACTTTCACAAAGTTCTGCATCCACATGGGCAAGCCATCTGACACATCCAACGCCAAATACAATGTATCATAACACACACAATGATAATAACGGTGGTAATAATAATAAGTAAAATAAGACTTGGGAAGAATTAGTAAAGAGTGTGTTAAATGTTCATATAATTCGCAGTTTGCTTTAGTGATAAAGGACTTCCAATGACGTGGAATAGGGGAACTTAGACGAGAAAGTTTAAATTTTTGAGCTTACATTGGGTGTTCAGGGAATTAGAGTTTTAATTGTGGCCGGAGGTTTAGGAGGCCTGGTGGCAGGACTGAACATGAAGCTGAGCTTACAGGCCTTCCAATGAGCTCGGGAAAGCGGATGAGACGCACTTGGAGACAGTTCCAAGGCTATGTTTGGATACTCTCATAAAGCCGCATTCGCTTCCACGTGACGATATAGGCTTACTCCAAATAGCACACCATGGGAATTTGGGGCCACAGCTGAACTTCCTCAAACGCGTCAAGCTCTTTTGTCCACGACCCACAGCCTCCGAACACAACTGGTTAAAATTTGATCTTTGAAAAGCCTATATGGGCGGACTTCTCAATTCAACAATACCAAAAGGCTTCTCTCAGGAGTCTGAAAATTGGCTCTTAAGGTGAAGAGTGTTCTTCAGAGGACCAAAGTACATTCCAGACCCAGGTAAGGCTTTAAGGTCACAACTCTGTAACTCATGCTTCAGAGGACCTGATGACCACACGAAACTTTCTGGTCATCTCCCACTGAGTGCACATGCATAATAATCATTGTATGTCACAGATCTCCATCTACAGCAAGTGCAGGTTACAAGAAATAAATAAATTATAGCCTCTTATTTTCTATTTTTGAGTGTCCAGTCTAATATTCGTCTGTTAGTTCTAACATTCCTAATCACAAACCCCTTTCAAAATTCTACCGTGCCCACCCTCTTACCTTACCATGATTGTTCCCTCAATGGCTCATACCGAGAGCGGGCCCAAGCGTGGATGAGCAGAAGCAACTGTCTACTTCTCTGGAGCTGTTGTCTTGGGTCTCTAGTCATGGCTGGCCTGTTTTCTTTTCATTGGGTCTGCCAGTTGTCCAGATAAACCTTAGTCCAGTTCTAATCATGAAAGAGAAAAGTTCATCTAGTTATGATTATTTAGGTTTTATTTAAAAAGTACAATATATAGCCTTTCGACCCTACTAATGAAACACAAACAATTAGAACAATTTAGTACTTATATTTCGCTCTCCTATTTACAACGATGCACTAATTTATCGCATATGGTAGGTTACTTAGGTACAGACACAGATTATTTTGGATGGTAGTCTCACTCCATTTGATAACATTACATATTCGATCTTTGTCTAAGAATGATTGGGGCAGGGAGTCTCGAGTAGATGGTTGATTTAATTTATTAAATATGGTGATGTAAGGGATGGCAGAGAAGTTCTGAGTGGAAGCATTCAGGGCTGTCGTGCGGTTATTCCTCCAAGGAGCACTGTATATGGTGCGGAGCTATAACACGGTAAAGCTTCTGACTAACGGCTTTGGGAGAATAGTGTGATGGATCAGGTATCGGACTCCTCGAATCCTACCTTACGTCAGGCTAGGACCGCCTGCCGCTTCCAGTATACCTCAGCATCATAGAGTGCTCGAACTGGGTGCCTTACTTCGACTATTCAGAGAGCAAGTGCCAGCTACTTGACCTTGATTACTCAATCGGCACACACTTTATTAAGAATTTGTGTTCTGTATTATTACAGGTGTATTTGTGTGTAGCCACTTTGTTACTAATCGACTCTGTCTGCACTGGGCTTTGCCAGATTGCCCATTCCCTTTCATGCTCTGCATACGTAGCGGGCTTGCGTCATAAATCTTGTGTTTCTGCTCCTTTCTGTTTGTTTCTTGTACATTCGTCAAAGTGAAGCTTGCTTTGGATCTTGCTATATTTCGGCATCAGTTTATTGGGTTTTTCCCTCTTCATCACTCGCGCCGGCTGCTATTTTCAGCTATAGCCAATAGTACATGAGAGCCTTTTACCAAATGATTGCAACTCAAAACAAAACGGCATGAGGACATGCTGTGCTATTCGAGGACAACAGCTTTTATTAAAAGGCCCTTTGTCGTGCTGAACATCAATACAGGAAACTGAGCATCAGATACCTTTAATCTCTGCGATCCCGCTACTTTAATAGCCTCATCTTCATTCAGTAATAACAGAAAACGAGGCTCCAAATTCCATGAGGATATTAGGCAAAGCAGGGCATTCTTCTTTCCAGTCCACAGGCGTTCCCTGATAGCCGTAGGGTGCCTATTACTAAGGTTTTAAGTCTTTTCGAGATGTAACCATTCGTACACAATATACAGGAACCGTGTGGTCCCATTTTCTGTCATTTCCTCTTCGGGACGATATGACCCCAAAAAAAAAAACATAAAACACAAAATCTAGACTTGGCCGAAGTCAGGGGTGAATACTTTTAATCCCACGCACTTTCTCATCAGTTGTAATAAGGTCTCTACACAACCAGCGAGCGCCTTATCGAGCTCTCTCTCCTGCTCTAATGTATGTTCACAGCCAGCCTGTTATAGAGTGAGTTCCACGACAGCTGGACTACCTGGGAGACCCTGTCTCAAAAGATAAAATAATAAATCACCGTATTGAGGAGCAAAGAGCTTAATAATTACATATATATTGTTTGATGGAGCTATGGAGAATCCCCACACTGGCCAGCCATCTTGGAAAGAGTCTCATGTTTCCATTTGTTGGACTTGTTTAATATTTGTCAAGTAGTCTTCTAGGTATTTATATAACTATTTTTTATTTAGCCTTTCAATCTGTGTGCGTGGTAGCTTTTAAAGGGAAACCTTTGCCTTGCATTTTAGTAGAGTTTCCTGAAATAAAGAGAAATATCCATCGCCGGTGATTTCACTAGTTTAGTTAATCTTATGGTCAATATAGCATGCACCAGATTGTAGACATAGTCAAAGCATGTCTCGGGACAAGAACAAAAACCTAAAATTATAAAAGGGGGATATAGATAGAAAAACTTTGGTGGGTAGGATTTCAGGATGAATATCGCTTACTTATTCGCATATCGGGGTGCGGCAAAATACAATTCACAAAAACCTAAGCTGATCCTTGGCGAATGGCGAGAGAGGCATTTGCTGGGAGTGGTCTTATCGCACCACGCGCTTACCAGATATCAAACACCTTAATGGCTGAGAAAGAAAATGCCATTGAGCAATATTCGCAGCTCTGAAATAGGGATGTTCCAGCCCCAGACAAAGATGACCCCCAGCCATGAAGAGATTGGAAACTTCTTCTTTACGTATAGGATGTTAATATGTTAAAAGTGAAAGTAAGAAAATACCATCAGAAGTTGAGCTAATAAAGTGTATTGGCAGGCACGTGCAACGCGTCGGTTTGTTTGCCTTGGTATCTTTAAATCTAGGCTCCCAATCTCGGTATGGAGGCTGGTTGAGATCTACTAGTCTGGACACCCATAGATTCGGAATTCATTGCAGCAGGCCGCAGGAAGTATTAAACGAATCTGTTGTTTAAGAAACTGGCTCCCGTGAGACTCTAAATCTTTCTAGGATGCTGCACTTTAGTTATTTTAATACCCAGAGTACCTTGTCTTACCATACCACGGCCATATAAGAACTACTGGATTAGTGAAAGAAAATACTGATGATGAAGCAGGTCGTACTTCACTGGCTGCCTAGCAACTTGAGAACAATTAGCGAGCTCAGCCTATTATACAGAAGCCTGAAGATGGATGGTGTCCGTTCATTTATATTACCTCCCTTTTTTTAACAACGGACCCTCTATCAGGGTTTTTCGCAACTACTTGAGCACGAACTTAGGCCGCCGAATCTCTGAATGCCAAGTAACAAAGGCAGGCTTTTATTCCTGGAAATATGCTCTCTTGGGCGAACCCGTGGCCCTTTGGGGTGAAAGATCCTGAGAAAGCATCCGGCCAGACTTTGGGAAGCGCGTGATGCGGAGCCGTTTTTAAATAGTCACGAGGGAATTACGGGTGAGATGGGTGATCCACATGTCGTTAGAAAACATCCGGCCAATTTTAAGAGACCACAGGTTAGGGGTTCTTTGATGGTTTGGTTCTGCAGATCACGAAGAGGGGTCACAATAGGTGCATACTCGGAACTCTATCACCATCTCCTTGGTGATTTTTCCTTTTGGCAACTTGCAAGCTCGTAAGAACCCCCACCGAAAAGAAATAAGGGAGGGGCTGTCTGGTCTCGCAATAAGCCACGATCTATTCTTCTGGCTTTCATCTGAGACATCCCACCCGACCTAAACATCCCATACTCTGGGACGGGTCTTAATGGTTTAACCACTAAGCGGGCAGGGAAGTAACTCACTTGTGTGGCCCCATCTCCCTGTAGAGGCAAAGCGTTTGAGTCCAGATGTTTCCTCAACTGCTCTCCACTATTAATTTATCTTGTTTGGTATTTAATTTATTAGGTTTTACTTAATTTTATGTTAGTTCCTGTATTGGTGTACACGGAGCTGTACTTTTCATTGTCTGCATCGCAAGTCTGTTTGCACGATCCGTATCGTGCATTTGTCCCTTGATGCGGACCAGAAGAACAGAGCGTCTCAAGAATTTCCCACCTGGGTTAACCGGAGTCTCATCTCCTAGAATTTGGAGTCAAATGTTCAACCTTCAATGGTTTTGATACAGTTCGCCCAATGTATGGGTGCTTGGGGATCGAGCGAGGTCCTCTGCACGAAGACCCGGTCGGACCAGTCCTAATTCCGCTAGTGACCTGAGCTTAGAAGAATAATTACCAATAATCCCCATCCTCCATAATTAACTAAGCTCACCTCCATTTTCTAATTTCAAAGAGAGGGTCTATTAGCACTGAACCTGAGCTCAAGAACATTATGCACCAATAACTCAATAGCTAATGATTTTGTCGAGATTAGTGGTGACGCTCTTCTCTCCGGCAACACTATGCCAGGATCCTCTGCTTTGGGTGCTCCACGCCATCGCAAATGCAGCGGGAGACGCGATTTACAACGATTGCAATCGCCAATGTCTTGTTTTGTCTTCCGGACTTCTCAGCTTAGGCGGACCACCATCGGTCTTTTCTCTTTTTTTTGTTTATTTTCCATTTTGTATTTCTTGAGTTTGGATTATCGTTTCATGTGATCTGAGGGACAGCTCCTTTCGAGAGGGTTTACACTGTGCAATGCTGCAGGCCTAGCACGCACTTGGCAGCAACGGAGTTACATGTATTCTTTCTCGTTTTTCTTTTATTATTATTCTCATTTTCGTGAGTCTTATTATTCTCTTGTATGTGTTAAGTTAAAATCGCTACTTGGCATGCGCCTCGGCCAAACAGTGTTGTCATTCGGGATCGGTGCGTCGAATGTTGGATCGCCTTGCATTGCTGCTGGGATAAGGTGATGGTGGGTCGTTAGCGCCTCACAAAAACCTGGGCACGGGCGGGCAAGGCGCCACAAAAGAACAGGGCGTACTAAGCACTTCCTTGTAACTGGGGAGGTCTCGTCCCGTCTGGAAATCTTAGGCATGGAGGGAGGTTTTTTGCAGCACCCGTTCTTGAACGTCGCGCGTCCCCTGAGATCGTTTGTAAAGTAACTCCCGCTCGCCCTCTCACGCGTGTGCTCACTGGAGAACCCCGGAGTTAGCGTGGTATGTACAGCCCACAACAGATAACCGAGCCAGTCGTCCACTACTATGAACGTCGCGCAATACGGAACCTGACGCAATCCTGGAAAGTCAGGTACATGACCCGCCAGAAATGGGGGTCTCATCTTCCCCATGGCCATCACCACCAGCCCCATCATGCGTTCTCTTATTTTCTTTTATCACCATCTCGCTGGAGAGGAACATTGCGGACCAGATTGGGGCAAGAATTATCTGTCTTCCAGTGTTCATTTTCCTGTGAGCCCCACCTCCTGCTAACTGTTTTTTTTGGTGGTCTTCTTGTTAGTATTCATCTCATCTCCACATGGCCTTATGCTCGTTCCACAGCTTAATCGTATGAGACGTAAATAGAGGAGCGAGAGGACATGATTCATAGAGGCTATGTCACTCCGGGAGATTCGGTGAAAGGGATGACCTATAGGGTAGTGAGGCCATGACTGGCCTGGCAGTGCTATGTAAAGATAGGTAACAAGGAGCAAGGTGACAGGAGGTCTCATTTTGTTGTGAGTACTTGGCACGATGGCGGTGCCAAGGCCAATTGGTGGACGCAGAGCCCTATTAATCCCTACTAAGCCACTTGGGCAGTGATCTCAGAGGCAGCGGGCAATTCTTTGAAGGATGGATTTCACAGGCCAGCCTGGCCTACACAGGTGGATGTTTCACCAAAAGACAGCTGGGGTCTTACAGCGCGAGAACCACTGTCCGTCGAAAGACAAAAANTGCCGTTGGGTGGGGCAAGCCTTTAATCCAGCCACCTTGTGAGGCCGGAGGCAGGCGGCTCTTGTGCGTCAGGCCAGTCTGGTCTACAGAGTGGTGAGTTCCAGGACAGCTGGGCTACAGGGAGACCACTTCCTCGAAAAGCACAAAAAAAAAAAATAAAAAAAAAAAAGGAAGTTTTCCACATGCTTCCATAGGAGGGTGCATGAGTTACATTCCCACCACATTGGTAATGCAGTGTTCCGCTTTCTCCACAAACCTCTCCCCACTTTCTGGTGTATTTTTGTCCCTTCATATCTTGCCATAAGTCATACCAGGAATAAGGTAAATAGTCTTAAGCTGATTCATATTTGCATCCTTTCTACACTGACTGTCGCGGGCATTGAACACTTCTGCGATCTCTCTCAGCATTCTTCACTTCTCATCGGAATTCTCTATTCAGCTCTTTAACTCCATCTTTTGAGTGTTATTTTTTTCTTGAGCCTTTGTTTTTTGAGAAGTTTAAATATTCTGGCTGTAAGGCTGTATCTGTGTCTCACTCTCTGGGGTTTTCTCTTCACTTCTTTGTTTCTTTTTGTTTTTTTTTTTTTTTTTTTTTTTCCTCCTTCTCTGCATTGTCTATTCTTTTTTTAAATTTTTATTATTTATTTTAATTTTAAATTCTATTTTTGTATGTGTATGAATGTACTGTCTCATTAGTTTGTTCACCCGTGTTGTGCAATGCCCGGAGGTCAGAAAGAGGGTCTCAGATTCCTGGAACTGCTACGTTCTTCCTGGATTGCGTTACAGAGTTTCTCAGTCGCCCTGTTGGTGCTGGGGATCAAACACCGGGTCCTCTGCAAGAAAGCAGTCGGTGCTCTTAACCACTAGGTCTCCTCTCCAGCCCCCCCTTGTCTATTCTTACCTGTTCCCAAGTGGCGCTGTTTTTCCTCTATTTAAGAAAATTCTTTTCCTATGCTATGTCTTATAGCTTACTACCAAAGTTTCTTATTTATTTTCAGAGTGTCTGGGTTTCACATTGAGGGTCTTTGATCCATTTGGAGTGATTTTGTGCATGGTGAAAGATAAGGGTTAAACTTCATCTTTCTGCAACTGTCAATCCAGTTTGCCAGCACCATTTGCTAAAGATCTGTCTTTCCTTAATGGGTCCATTTGCCACCCTTATACAGTATGAGTTGGCTGAAATTGTGTGAGCTGAGGTTTGGATCTTCCGTCTTTAGTCCATTGATCTACTTGTCTGTTCTTTGTGCCATTTACCATGCTGTTTTATTACAATAGCCCTGTAATACATTTGATGTCAGGTATGATTATTCCCCCTGTGTTTGCTCTTTTTGCTAGGTTGTTGTTTTGGCTATCTGGCACTTTTTGTTTTTCCATCTGAAATTCCGGCAAGACTAAAAATGAGCCTGTCACCTGATCTGCCACCTGACCCAGTCATACCACTCCCAGGCTCATCCTATCACAAAGACTCATGCACATCTCTGATTGTTGCAGCTCTCTTCCCAAGAGCAAAAAGCTGGAAGCAGCCCAAATACACCTCCAACAACGAGTGGATACAGAAAATGTGGTACATCTATGCAATGGAGTTCTATGCAGCGGTAAAGAAAAATGACATGGGGCTGGAGAGATGGCCTAGCGGTTAAGAGTGCCGACTGCTCTTACAGAGGACCCGGGTTCGATCCCCAGCACCCACGTGGAGGCCGAGAACCGTCTGAAACTCCAATTCCAGGAGAACTCCAGTTACAGGGGAATCCGAGACCCTCTTCTGACCTCCGCGGCATTGCACGACACGGGTGCACAAACTTGCATGCAGGCAGTACATTCATACACATACAGAAATAAATAAAATTAAAAAAAATAATAATAAAAAAAAGAAAAATGACATATTGAACTTTGAAGGTAAATGGATGGAACTAGAAGACGTTATGCTAAGTGAAGACAGTCCCAGAAAAACAAGAAATGCATGGTGTCCTCATTTGTGGATGCTAGCACAAAATCCCTAGTTGCAAGCAAATTGAACATCATCTTTGTTATATTTCTTTTTTATATGAAAGCAGCAGTATAGTTAAAAGGTAAATCCCTTAATGGGCTTGAGAATTAACCTACCTCTTATGTTAAGATTTTGTAATATTGGTATATGGGTGGAGTATATGTATGCATATTTTGAAATAATATACACTTAAAGGGAAATGTGGCAAAAAAAAAAAGACTGAGAGAAAAATACAAGGAATGTATGGCAGAATGCAGAAACAGCAGTGGGGTGGGTGTCATAGAAAAGGGAATGTGTCTAAAAGGAACTGAGTAATGATGTATGAAATATGCAAAACGTCAATAAAAATAATTTTAAAACTAAATTATATCTACAGCATTTAATATTTAAGATTAAATGTTTAAATAAAAAAAAAAAGAATTCTATGCTGGACATGTGGCACACCGCCTTTAATCCCAGCACTCAGGAGGCAGAGGCAGGGGGATCTTTGTGAGTTCAAGGCCAGCCTGGTCTATAGAGTGAGTTCCAGGACAGCTGGCACTACAAGGAGACCCTGTCTCAAACAAATAAACAAAGCAAGCAAACAAACAAAGGAACAAAAAATTCTTACCCAAAGCTCTATTATATGTCTCAAGTCCTTCAGCTCAGAATAATTCAGCAAAATATTTTGTATGGGGGGGTAGGGAGATTGCTCAGTGGTTATGAGGTCAGATGGTGCAGTGGGTGCTGCTTTTACAGAGCCAGAGTTTGGTCCCAGCACTCACATTGGTCAGCCCATAACCACTTATAACTTCAGCACTTTTCTGACCTCCTTTGTGGATACTAGCACAGCTACCTAAAGGCACATTCATTGACACCACATACACATAAAAAAATCATAAAAATATATGTTTAAAGTTGTTTTTGACTACTGTAATGATCAGAAAAACTCCATTTTGAGCAGAGAACCATCTATTTCACTCTTAGCTCAAAGTTACATGGCAAGCTCCAGGCAGCCTAGACTCCCTCTCTCCTTTTTTTTTTTTTTTTAAGTTTTTTTTTTTTTTTTAGGAATTTTTTATTTTTTATTATTTATGTTGTGTGAATGTCGTTTGTCTGCATGGAGTCTGTGGACCTGTGTGTGCAATGCCGCGGAGGTCAGAATGAGGGCGGTCGGATTCCCTTGGGAACTGGAGTTCTCCTGGAATTGAGAGTTCAGACGTTCCGAGCCGCCATGTGGGTGCCGGGATCGAACCCGGGTCCTCTGGCGAAGAGCAGTCGTGCTCTCAACCGCTTCAGGCCATTCTCTCCACCCCCCTCCCCCCATTTCCTTTCTGATACAATTAACTGCTGGATTTCCTTCGTAAACTTGCTTATCCTGCTTAAATGCACCCTGATATTTTCTAAGTGGACCAAAAAGTGAAGGCAGCTTTGCTCTGTTGTGCTCCCTTTAAAAGGTTCTCTCTTAGCCTCATTTGGGGCTGCAGTCAGATTGGCAAGACTGTATACCAGACAGCCAGTCATAAATGGGCACTGAGACTGTTTGTCAACAGTCCTGTTTTTTGTTCGTTTGTTTTTAATAAACTTGGATAATTTATATTTGGTTTGATTCTGGGGTCTTTCCCAATTTTCTAAACTACATAACATAGAAAGAAGAAATGACAGAACCTGCTTAAAATTCCTTTTTCACTTTATAGTTTATTTAGAGTTCCTTTTAAATTTTAATTTATTTTTTATGATGTGAAATTACTGTCTGAGTAGGTTTGTGCACCTTGTCATGCAATGCTGCGAGAGGTCAGAAGAGGGAATCATGTTCTCCTGGACCTGGCCAAAGTGGGTTGGCAGTCACCATGTCGGGTGCTGGGGATCAAACCCAGGGTCCTCTGCAAAGAGCAGTCGCTCTTAACCGCTAGTAGTCCATCTCTCCAGCCTCTATTTTAGACTTCTTACATTTGTTTATGATTTGCAGAAATAAAGTAAAGATGGAAAATGACTCATTTTGATATGAAACACAATAGTATGGTGAGCCTAGAATAAACTTGTTTATGAGAGTTGTTTTATGCAAAATTCCTTAATTCAGATCTCAGTGGTGACAACTGAAATTGGTCACAGTGGTAACATTTATGTTAATGGGTATATCCCACAGTAGGAAGGGGTTTTCATTAGAGAATATCTTTAGTAACTTTCCTATTTTATCTTTTTTAAATTTGTTTTTGTTTTGTTTTTTTTGCCTTGTTTTTGGAGACGCAGGGGTCTCTCTTTTGCCCTAGCGGGTCTGGAACTTGCTTTGTAGATCAAACCTGGCCTTGATGTGATTGAGATCCGCCCAACTCTGTCTCCTAAGTGCCACCTCACCTAGCTCTGATATACATTTTTTTTTTCCTTTTTTTTTTTTTTGGTCTTTTTGAGACAGGGTCTCCCTGTAGCCCCAGCTGTCCTGGAACTCACTCTGTACACCAGGCTGGCCTTGAACTCACAAAGATCCGTCTGCCTCTGCCTCCCAAGTGCTAGGATTAAGGGCATGCACCACCACGCCCGGCTTTTGATTATACATTTTTTTAGTCATCTCACAGTCACCCAGTTCAGGCACATCCACAAATTACCTGCCTCCCTGTGAACCTCACTTTATATTATCACATGAGTGGTTGAATTATAATAGTATTTTACTAAATGAGTTGTCTATACTGTGTGCAGTATATGACCAATAAAATGAAAGCCATATGGTTTTTATATAGAAAAAGAGGGGGCAGGTTAGAATGTAAGGGCTGGCGATTGGGAGAGAAGGTGGAACTCACAGCAAATGATATGGCACTCCTTGATCAACTTGATTGAACAAACAACCTGTCACCCCCCACTGGATGGTGGGGCTGTAGGTGTTTGGGCACAACAGCCTGCAGATAGGTTTTGCATGAAGGATGCTTGTACTCATGGATTATCACTTATAGCTAAAAATGAAAAAAAAAAACTGAGAGAAAGATGCAGGACAGTTATGGCAGAATGCATGATCTGGGATGGGGTGGGGGTGGGGGGGAGGGAAAGGGAAATAAGTCTGAACTGAATTGGAAAAAATGTATGAAATGCACAAAGCATCAATAAAAATTAATTAAAAAAAAAAGAAATTCTCTCTTTATATAAAGTTGGAACTCACATGAATTCT
The DNA here is from genome assembly GCA_009823505.1 of Rhizomys pruinosus. Taxonomy (NCBI): domain Eukaryota; kingdom Metazoa; phylum Chordata; class Mammalia; order Rodentia; family Spalacidae; genus Rhizomys; species Rhizomys pruinosus. Next base: position 129,237 of record VZQC01000906.1, on the reverse strand, counting down.
CATTGTCCTCTGTCTGTATAAACAACACACATATTCTTCTAAACTTTGGGATAGAAACTCCAGAATACATTTCAACTTTCAAATCTTCATATTTTTACACAAAATCAACCATGATATTACTTCAACTTTACTTCAAAATTTAATCTCACGTTTATCTTCTCATATCCCAGCCTTGCTGCCTCAGTAAGTGCCTGCTCTACTGTCAACCCTCTTCTCATTTGATGATCCATCCACTACATGACTGTGGTAAATTTTATTCTAGACACATCTTTGATCCCTCACTGTGCTGCTAAATTCTACGTGATATTTCCACCTGCTCTCATCTGTGAAGTTTCCATTCTTGAATACTGCATTGATAGGTTCTCATATCCTTGTTGCAAATCACATTTAAATCCACTATCCTTACATAATTTTGGAATAATGGACCATGTCCATTTTGTACACCATCCTGCTGTTGCTGCCTCCCAACACTTCCTAACTTTCTTTTTGTTTTGAACAAATGTATCCCCCCTGAACTCCATAATCAAGCATTCTTTCTCACATGGTGTATTGTTTTCTAGCCATGTGGGATTAATTAGACTTCATGTAATAATATTTTCTTTACTTGCTTTAATTGTAATTCCCACATGAATTTTGTAGCTTGTGTAGTTTCTACCTAGAAGACCTGATTTTTCAGCCATTTTTCATGTATTTCTTCAAAGTCCTATCCTAGGCACTGTAGCTAAATATTATGAAAAATAGCACAAAAGAGAAACCATTAAGACAAAAATAAATACTCCTTTACATGTCATTTTCATAAAAATTGTGGGTATATTCAAGAAAGGAACCATAGCTGGCAATTCTCAAATTTTGTTTTCTAAATTCCTACCTCAGAACTACAACTACCCTGCTACTACTGCAGACTCCAGGGACTTCTTGAATTATTAATTCAGAATCTTACTGAAGAGTCTGAAAATGCAGTCCTTAGACTTGTTCCCTTGTTGATTCTCTCACACAGTAAAACTAGAGAATCACTTACGCTACTTAAAATATTTCAGAGACTTATTCTACAAACTAATTAAAGTATTAGCAGAGACAGTGTACCACGTAGGATATCATCACTGGTGCATCTGGCATTCTAATCTACACCTCTGGCACCTGCTCTCATTTGCACATGTGAAATATAGAGATAATAATGAATTATGAATATGCACTGGAAGTAAGGGTTTTCCACATTGCTTTAGTAAGCAATTGAGATAAACACATTGAACTCTTGTGCAAAGCCAAAATACCATTTCAATAAGACTTAGTTATTTCAAATGTATCCATTATGTGCCTGAAATATTATAAATATCTATACAGTATCTCTCAATAGATAGAATTACCATTTTCTAGAGTTTTGACTATTTCAAATATTTTTAAAAGTTTTATATTAGGACAGGTGTGGTGGTGTACGCCTTTAATCCTAGCACTTGGGAGGCAGAGACAGGCAGATCTCTGTTAGTTCAAGACCAGCCTGGTCTACATGGTGAGCTCCAAGACAGCTGGGACTAAAACGGAGACCCTGTCTCCAAAAGACCTCCAAAATAGTTTTATCTTGAGCTTTCACTCATTTCATAGAATTGTTCCTAATCAAATTTATACCCTCTCTCCCCCATGCCTCCAACCTGCCACTGGAACACAAGCATTATGCCACCCATGCTAAGTCCTATCCAGTCAAGCTTCTGTACTCAGAAGCTCTGTTGTCTTTAAAAACTTTCAGAACATCAGTCCATGCCATCCAGACTTTCAGAGTCTGCCTTGAAATATCACTTGATAGTCTGATAAGCCTCCCCTTCTCTCTTGCAGATTTTGGTATCCTTTCTTTGTTGTATACATTTAGTGTTTTGATTATTATATGATGTGGGTAGTTTCTTTTCTGGCCCTGTCTATTTGGCACCCTGTATGCCTCTTGGAACTGAATCAGGGTGATCCTCCTTAGATTTGGGAAGTTTTCCTCTATGCTTTTGTTCAAAATATTTTCTGTGCCTTTGACCTGGGTTTCTATTTCTTCTTCTATATCTATGGTTCATAGACGGTCATTTTTAGTATCCTTCTGTGCAAATTCATCCAAAGTCAGCCCATCTAGAAATCTTAAGTAAGGCAAAACTCCTTTGACCCAGCAGTAATCAGTCTGCAGTAGTTCTCAGTTCTGGGCCAGTACACTATCCATTTCTCTTGTTCCACTATGGGACATTGACTGATTCAGTTGGCATGGGCCCGTGCCCAATGCCAACATCACCAAAAGATCACATGTGCAAGCTTCCAGCCACCTGAAAATTTCTCTACATTTATGAACCAGCCTTGGCTCTTACAATCTTTATGCCCCCACTTCTGCAATTGATCCCTGGGCCATGGATGGATAAAGCTTAATATAGGAGTCCTATCCAGGGACACACACAAAAGAGTCTCACATTCTTTAAAACATGGCCAGTTATGGCCTTCTGTGTATATCTCACTCTGCTCTATAAGAAAGCTTCATTGATAAGAGATGAGTGATGTGCTCCTTTTCTCTCAGCCCCTCATTCCACTATGATCCACGAGTCTTAGGGGTAGAGGTTTAGCTGTACATGTGTCACCTAGATTGGGAATCATTCCTAGAGATGTATATTCTCTGTGTATGAACAGTTGTGCGATTCTGAAGAAGCCTGTGGCAAATAGAAGCTTCTTAGTTATGTGGTGTATAGTTTACTCTTAGTATAAGATTCCATAGTTAGCATATGATGAGAAATTTCATTTGTATAGAGCTATGACAGAGATTGGGTTTTCTCTAGGATCTATGTCCTCTCTGGTTGTGTATATTCAGCTAAGTTTCCAGTGCTACCCATGAGTTCACCCCCAGTGAGAGAATTTTAAGTCCAATTGGATAGCTGTTGATGAACCTCCAGATAACAGTACCACTACTCCATTAATAGAGGTAGTTTGCTGGGCAGAACATTTATAGGAATGGGTTGGAACATTCATTTATTTTCTCCCTTAGCAGTGTGCATATTTTCTAGCATTATGAGAGTTAAAATTCAGGTAGAAAGCTTCCAGGTCAGTTCTTGCTCTGTTATTCCAAGTCCTGCTTCTAAAGTATGTTCTGTCTTGAGCAGTAGGGTCTTATTTCCTAGTTCTAAGAGATCATCAAGAATAAATAAATAAATAGCCTGTGGGAATAAATAGCCTGTGCTATTTTGGGAGTCACTTGGATTGCTCTCATCAGTCACTCAAAGAGAAGTCTCTTCTGCCTGGAAATGTGTTCCTAGCCAAACAGCCCCCAGGTGTACATTTAAATTAATGTTCAGACAGTGTATGTGCACTTCTCATGGGGTCTCCCAGGCATTAACATTACACTCTGGGTGTCCTAGCCACCGAAGAAGATGCATTCATCTTTATTCTTTCTTCTTCCTTTCCTATTTTCCTCCTCTATCTCCAGGCCCAGCATCCCCATTATACCCACTCTCCACCTTTTTCTGAGTTCTTGTGGCCCCCGCCATACTACCTGGATATCCCTTCCCCTCCCCACCCAGTCCAACCCTCTCACATGCCCCACCTCCTACTCAGTAATATCTGGCCCCTACTAACCCCCTTTTGGGGACGTTCTTTCTTTTTCTTTATCTCCAAGTATCCTTTCCATTTTCTTGGCCCCTGGTGTTAAATCAGGCTATATACTGACATATAAGTGCTTGGTGCTACAATCCACAAATGAGGGAGAATACACATTGCTTGTGTTTGTGTATTCTTTGTGTATACTTTGCCTTTGTGTTACTTTGCTTAGTATAATACTCTTTTGTGCTGTCCATTTACTTCTGAAAATCTTAATTTCATCTTTTATTACTGCTGAGTATTACTCCATTGTGTTAATGCACCACCTTTTCCTTATCCATTCATCAGGGGAAAATCATTTAGATCTTTTCTGTTTCTTGACTATTGTGAAGAGAACATCAGCACACAGGCATCTCTGCAGTATGGTGAATCCTTTGCGTATATGCCAAGGAGTGGTATAACTGGGCCATATGGTAGATCCAGAGTCTCCCATACGGCCTTCCATAGTGGCTCCCCCTTTCTCCACATCCTCATCAGAGTTTGGTGCCCTTCATTCTCTTGATATTAGCCAGTCTGACTGGGGTAAGATGTAAAGAATCATAAAGTGGTTTTTTTAATCTGAATTTATCTAATTACTAAGGATGTTGAGCACTTTTAAGGTGTTTCTTAGCCAATTTTATGTTTGAAAAGTAACTATTCAGTTCTACAGAGGACAAGAAATGCTGGTGGAGATGTGAGGCATGGAAGAAAAACATGCACCATAGGGGAGATTGCAAGCAGGTACAGCCACTGTGAAAATCGTTGTGGTATTTCCTCAGAAATCTATAAATAGATTTATCACGTGATCCAATTTTATCTCTCCTGGGTATATACCCTAATGACTATATTTCCTACTAAATATATATATATATATATATATATATATATATGTGTGTGTGTGTGTGTGTGTGTGTGTGTGTGTGTGTGTGTGTGCTTATCCATGTTCACAGCTGTTTTATTCACAATAGCTAATATATAGAACCGGTCTATATGTCCACCAACTAACTGATGGATAATGAAATATGACATGTATATACTGTGACATTTTCTTCAGCTTCCAAGAAAAATAACATTATGAAAGTTTTAGGTAACTGAACAGAACTGGATAATATATAGAATAAGGTAACCCAGAAGCAGAAAGATAAATGCCAAGTGTTCTCCACCATATGTGGATCTTAGCGTCCAATCTTTAGATTTGTGTGCTTAATTTGGAGAACCTGAAGTAGCCACGAAACTTGAATGGGGCAATTGGTGGTGACGGGGAGGACAAATCATTAGGGAGAAAACATGGTGAAAATAGACCTTATGAAGACATAAGGGGAAGGAAAAGGAGGGAGGCTTAAGTGGGGAGAGGAAAGGGGAATGGGAACGAGAAGTTAGTACAGAGCAGGTGCTGGGGATGGAATGACTGACTAGCTAATTATATTTTAAAATCCCATGGAGCTGGAGAGATGGCTCAGCGGTTAAGAGCACTGACTGCTCTTGCAGAGGACCCAGGTTTGATTCCCAGAACCCACATGGAGGCTAAGAACCATCTTTAACTCAAGTTCCAGGGGAGTCTGACACCTTCTTCTGACCTCTGAGGCATTGCACGACATGGGTGCACCAACCTACATGCAGACAGTACACTCATACAAATAAATAAATAAATAAATAAATAAATAAATAAATAAATACTCCATGTGGAGTTATGTTATTTTACAAGTTAAATACAGCATAAGTTAAGAGGAGCATTAACCTATGTGTAAGGTATATATATATATATGTATATTAATAATCTACATATATATATATTAGGTTACATACAGAAGGGTAATAGATATATCTATGTAAAAGATATAATATAACTATACTATATAGATATACCTTACACATCGGTTTCATAAATATTATATAATGTTTATAAGTCATATAGGTTTACATATATAATACCTCTAAATGTTATCTATTATACTTATATAACCTATATGTATATATATTATATAGTACTAGAACATATATGTATTAATAATATTATTATATTATAGCGTATAGATATTAGATAATCTTACACATAGGTTAATGCTCGTCCTAGAAGCCACAAGTCACCAAATAAAAAAAGCACAATGCAAGTGTGGGATGACTTCCCTCCACTTATTGGCTAGGGGTGTCCCATACACCCATTATATGGTATAGGATGTTGTTATCACTCTTGCTGCACATCAGCATGTGATAATATTTTATTGCTGAAACGACTACACACTTTGGGCAGAGGACATGGAGAAATCAACATTCGTCCTGACTTAGATGATTCTACTCTACTGGCTAGCTCTCACAGTACTGGAAAGAGCTGTGCAAGGTGCTGGGGAAAATAGTCATTAACTGAATTACCCAGCTGTGATTCTTCTGAACTATAATAATGACAACATATACCCATTGATATAATAGCAGTACAAATTTTATGTGGTAACCAACCACTTTCTGACATCTGAGTATTCTGGAGGGGTCTGTCATGTGACCTATGTAGCTTGCAGGTACTGGGTTGTATATTGAAGCACCGTAGGTTGACTACATTTGCACTCTGTTCTATAAGCTTCTTCATGTCCTTGTTTGCAGCAAAGTCTTCCTTATTAATCAAAGAAAAATCCTTTGTTTTTTGGGGGGAGTCTTTTAGAGACATGGTCTCCCTTTAGTCCTATTTGACCTGGAACTCACTCTGTAGACCAGCCTGGCCTTGAACTCACAGAGATCTGTCTGCCTCTGCCTCCTGACCTTTGATCTTTTATGTTACCTCCTTGGACTTTGTGCACCTTTCATTGGTGCTGGACATGACAATTCATGTGTCAGGATCAATGTATCCACTTGAGTGAAGTACTTTCCTGTCAGTACTGACATGTTTCCACACATAAGTTGATAATAAAGCGAAGCACATTAAGACCATCATTTACCATGTCTAGGGATGAGCATTCACTCAGATCATTAAGTTAGAAATGAAGTCATTAGCATTAGTGTTTTTCTTCAAATGGAATACCAGTTCATCACAATAAATATCATAAAAATATTGATATCAGCTCCAAGATTATGGCCACATAGCAACAAAAACAATACTTTCACCAAGAGAAATCATTTTAGAATCCAGACGTTTACAAACTTGTATTCTATCTCATGTTTTCTGCTTACTACCCTATGTGAAAACAAAATGACTCATATTCTTTTGATCTGCCATAGTCGAAAGTTAAATCTTAGACTGCAGCACCCTGAGGGATAGGAAAGGGCTGCAGTTCTCAAACACCAGCATCACATGCTGTGATGAGAAGTAGGCTTTGTACATGCTGCAAGCTGAGTTCAAACCTTGACCACCCATGTGAGGCTGATGCTGGCCTCAGAAACCTTATAGTATGATCACAGCAACTCATGGTGGGGTGTGTTGTGCTGATCCCATCAAGGGAAGAAAATACCTGGTACCCTCTCTACTGTGCTAAACTACCTATTGTCTATTATCTGTCTTTGAATCACCTATCTTCATCTATCTATTGCCTATCAATCTAGCATTGATCTACCATTTATCTATGCCCTGATCCATTAGGCTTCAATCATGTATTACTGAATATCACATCTCAGTGGCTGCTTTAAATTGTTTTCTTATTTATTCCTAATACATGAGTTGAGCTAGCCCCAAAGCTATCCAGTAATTTCCATGCCAAGGTCCAGATCTCCAGGATGGATACAAATTCTTGGTCTTTCCATTCTTTCTTACTCTGGGTCTAAATATGAACTGCTTAGCATGCTAGCACTGTGATGGACTGAAAGTCCAGGGACATAGTAGAGTATTTCATATTTTCAAACCTTTGCTGTCATGATCAGAGAGTGCAGAGCTAAGTTGGAATTTGTTGCACTTTATGGTGGCATCGACATCATTATGCTATTATTTTTTCATACTTCTATGAAATACATTCTTTATTTCTGTATGTGTATGAATGTACTGTCTGCATGCAGGTCTGTGCACCATAAAAATATTGGGGTTATATAACTTTTAAAAAAATCTTAACATCTTTGAAACAGCTCTTATACTTTCTTTTGAAAATATTGTGAGGCTTAATTTTAATTCTTGATAGGATATAGAATCACCATGGAAACATTTCTGGCCATGTCGGTTAGATATTATTTAGATTAGGCTAACTGAGATAGGACAATCTGTACTCAGTGGGGGCACTATCATTACATGCTTAGGCTTCTGGACTGAACATGAATGTTAAAGCTTAGTCAATGCAAACATTCACTGCTGTCTGCTGCCTGATTCTAGCTGGCATATAACGGCTGCTTTTGTTCCTGCTACCATAGTTCCTGGCCTTGATGAACTATATTTCCTGCAACTCTAAACCATAGTAAAACCCTTCCTTCCCCAAATACTTTTGATGGATTTTTCTTTACAGCAATGAAACAAATAATACAATTGTCAGCAATAGTTTTACATTTTATTAGCATATATATATTAATTATGCATATTAATTAACCTAAGAATATTTTATCCTGTGCCTTCAGTGTGCAGTGATCACATCTGCCATCCCTTTCCTTGTCCTTAACCCTTCTCCCTTCCATATATTTAATAATAAATATTAAATTAGTATATTATTTACAGAAAATAGTATGAATGTTTCTCAAGAAACTAAAAGTAGATCTAATATGCAGTATAGGTATCTCCTATTTAACTATAAATCCAAAGAAAATGAAATTAGCATGTCAAAGAGACATCTGCCCATTCAAGTTTTTGTGGCACTAATGTACACAACAGAATATTATTTAATCATGAACAATGAAACTCTGTTTTTTGAGAAATATGATTGGAACTAGAGAGCATGAAATTAACTGAAATAAGCCAGACCAAAAAAAGAGTTCCATGAGTTCCATATTACATGTGGAAATTCAAGGCAGATGCTGATAATTTTATGCTTTGTATCTCACAAGTGCATATATGGTGTGTGTGTGTGTGTTTTTGTTGTTGTCGGTGTGTGTGTGTGTGGTGTGGTGGTGGTGCGTGTGTTATTATAATAATTTGATTTAGGCACATATCCCAATTTAAAATTAAGCACTTTTAAACAGAATCAATGAGTAGGAGAATAACATGTTAATAGTTTTATAAATAGAAAGTTAGAGCCATTTCTGAAAATCTGATGTTTGGTTTGACATTCTTCCTAATGTAGCTCATTGCCTTGTGCTTACCAGGACTGTGAAATCTCCTGCCAGTCCTGGGCTCCTGGCCCCTGGCAATGCAGGGTGCCTTTTTATTTTTTAAGTGTTCTGTGTTTGTTGTTTTATTAGGGTTCTTTTAATTTTATTAAATAAAAAATAAAAAAAAAAAAAAAATCATACATCATTTCTCATCCAATCTAGACTCATCTTCTCTTCCATGCACCCCACCCCACCCGAGTTCATGCACCCTGCCATCACTACCTGTATTTTTTTTCTGTTTCTTTCAAAGTTTTTTCTTTTTTTTTTTTTTTGTTTTTTTTTTTTTTTTGTATTTTAAATGTTTTTTTTTTATTATTTATTTTGGTAGTTATGAATGTATTGTTTGCATGCAGGTCTGTGCACCCGTGTCGTGCAATGCCGCGGAGGTCAGAAGAGGGTCTCAGATTCCCCTGGAACTGGAGTTCTCCTGGAATTGGAGTTACAGACGGTTCTCAGCCGCCATGTGGGTGCTGGGGATCGAACCCGGGTCCTCTGCAAGAGCGTCGGTGCTCTTAACCGCTAGGCTATCTCTCCAGCCCCTCAAAGTTTTTTCAAAGCAGAGGATTCTTGTCTTCGAGGGAACTTTACTGTTTCAGTTAACTCCCTGTCCCAGTTCCTCTGCTATTGTTGTTCCCTCATATCTATATTGCTTATATATATATGATATATATCATAGATATGTCATATATATGTCACACATATACTAAAATTATATCATCTGTACACAAACTGTCATTTCCCTATCATATTTCAGGATTCACGTGTTTCCTTTTTAAATTTATATTACTCTAAAATATACTTATGTATCCTCCATCCATATACCAAGATTACAAAGTCTAAAAATAAGTGGTGGGTTAATTCTAGAGTCTGTTAAGGGATTTATATTTTCAGGGCACAGTTGCCTTCAGAGAAAGGAGTATATAATGTTGATGTTGCTCAGTTTGACTTACAACTCAGTCCTTGGTGCTACCATCTACAAATTAGGGATACCATTCACCATTTGCTTTTCTGGGACTGTGTTACTTCACTTAGCATATCTTCTAGTTCCATCCATTTACCTGCAAAGTTCATGATGCCATCTTTCTTTACCACTGCATAGAATTCCATTGTTTAGATGTACCAAATTTTCTCTAGCCACTCATTGGTTGAAGGGCATATGGGTTGGTTCCAGCTCTTTGCTATTGTGAAGAGAGCTGCAATGAACATAGCTGTGTATGTATCTCTGCAGTAGGATGAGTCTTGCGGGTATATACCCAAGAGTGGTATGGCTGGGTCAGGAGGTAAGCTGATCTCGAGTCTCTTCAGAGTTCTCCATACTGCTTTCTATATAATGGTTGTACACGTTTACTGATGTTACTGATGGTGTATACCATCAGTGGATGAGTGTTTGGCTTTACCCACAACCTCTCCAGTATTTGGTATCATTTGTTTCCTTGATCCTAGCCAGTCTTATCAGAGTAGGATAATATCTTAAATTTACTTTAATTTGAATTTCCTTAATTATTAGCAATCTTGAACATTTTAAAGATGTTTATCAGCTATCTTTATTTCCTCATTTGTGAAGTCTCTGTTCAGCTCTTACTCCATCTTTTGTGATACTTTTATTTTCTTCTTTGTTTTTTGAATAGTTTATATATTCTGGAAGTCAATGCTCTATTGGATGTATCACTGGTGAAGGTTTCTTCCCATTCTGTGAGTTTCCTCTTTACTTCATTGATTGTTTCTTTCACTGTACAGAAGCTTTTGAGTTTAATGATATCCCATTTGTCAACTGAGGACCTCACTTCCCCTGCAACAACTGTCTGATTTAAGAAGTCTTGTCCTACAACTACGTCAGGTAGGTTGCTGTCAAAATTTTCTTCTATCATCTTCAGAGTTTCCAGTTTCACATTGAGGTTTTTGATCCATTTGGAGATTAGTTTTTTTCTTAATTTTATTTATTTATTTTTATGTGTATGAATGTACTGTCTGTGTGTATGTTTGTGCACCCATGTAGTGCAATGCTGCAGAGGTCAGAAGAGGGTGTCAGATTCCCCTGGAACTGGAGTTCTCCTGGAATTGGAGTTACAGACAGTTCTCAGCCGCCATGTGGGTGCTGGGAATTGAACCCGGGTCCTCTGCAAGAGTGGTTGGCACTCTTAACCACTAGGCCATCTCTCCAGCCCCTGGAGATTATTTTTGTAAAAGGCGAGAGGTAGGGGTTTGGTTTTATTCTTCTACAAGTGGTGATCCAGTTTTGCCAGCACCACTTGCTGAAGATGCTATCTTTCCTCCATTTCCATTGAGTCTTTTTGTCCCCCTTATCAATATGAGGTGGCTGAAATTGTGTATGCTCAAGTTTGGATCCTCAGTTTTATTCCATTGGTCTATAGGTCTGTTTTTGTGCCAGAACCAGGCTGTTTTAATGACTATAGGCCTGTAATATAGTTTCAAGTCTGGTATAGTGATCCCCCCTGTATCGCTCTTTTCACTCAGGGTTGTGTTGGCTATTCAGGATCTTTTGTTTTTCCATATGAATTTAAGGATTTTTTCCAAGTCTGTGAAGAAACTCATGGGGATTTTGATTGCATTGAATCTGTATATTAATTTGAGTAGAATGAAAATTTTTACTATATTAATTTTCCCAATCCATGAGCATGGGAGATTTTACCATCTTCTGATGTCTTTTTGAATCTCCTTCTTCATGGATTAAAAATTTTTGCTGTAGAGATCTTTGGTGTCTGTGTTCATTTGAATGAGTGTCCCCCATAGGCTTTAAGTATTCAGACATTTGTCTCCAGTTGGTGGCACTGTTCTTGGAGGTCTTAGAAGGTGTGGCCATGCTAGAGGAAGTACGTTATTGGGGGCAGGCTTAGTGAGTTTAACAAGCTTTGTGGTCTCCAGTCGCTCTCTATGCTTCCTGTGCTCCTTGCAAGATGTGGACCTCGGCTTGCTGCTCCAGTCCAGGCCGCCATCCGTCCCACACAATGGAGCTCTAATTCCTGGAACGTCAATGTAAGCTAAAATAAAAACTCTTCCTTTTATAAGTTCCATTTTCATGGTGTTTTTCAATCACAGGCAACAGAAAAGGACTAGCATCAGTTATGTTGGTACCAGAGAGTGGGCGTTGGCCTGTGCAAGCAACCTACCATGTGATGTTTGGAGAAAGTCGAAGACTTTGGATTTTGGGGCTAGAAAAGCTGTTGACTACTGTAAGCCGAGGCTTAACAGGCCATTCTAGTAGAAGCCTGGAAGAAAGCATGCTGCAGAAATGTAGTTCCGAGGAAAATAGAGACTTAGGCAGCAATCTGGGATATTTTGATAAAGAGTCTGGCAGCAGTTTGCCCACAGCCCAAATCTTGCGCGATCTAAGTTTGAACACAGTGGATACTAATGTCGTTTGGGGAGGTATTTTAAGACAGCCTAAGTAGAAATTGGTGGCGTGGCCTTTTAATGGTTGAATATTGGTGCAGATCTACAGTGAAGAAGAGCAGATGGGGCAGAAAAGAAATGCAGATGTACAGTTGGATCTGAAAACTGCACTTAGGAAGATTAAAGGTGGGCCAAGGGATTTGAAGGAGATGCTCCCTTTGATAAAGGATATTAAAGTGATTAAGAGATGCCTGGAATTTACAAGTAACAAAAGAATCAGTCCTTCAGGCAGCAAGACCAGACCAAGAACCTCCAACTTTTGAAAGGAAAATACTGATGAAAAGCATTTTTACTCCAACAAGTTCCAGGGCAGAGAAAAATGCTGTGGTTAAAGTAGGAGAGAGTCCGTCCAAACTTGCAGCCAGATTGGCAATTTCATTCAGTGGTGGCTGGCTGTAAAGAGGCTGAATTTGCAAGAGTGAAGGGTCATCAGTTTCTTCCTCCACAGTTCATAGAGATGCCACAGAGGCCCAAGGCGAGTGCAGGCAGGGGGTCCTGATAAAGAGCGCCTTGATAGGCCATTGCATGAAGCTTTGAAATGTGAAGCCTTGGTGGCAGTGGAGAGCCCAAGAAGACATTCAGATCCAAACCTTGAGGAATCCATGGGAGCTGGAATGAGGGAAGTTTACCAGCCTAAAAGAAAAAATAAAAAAAAGGTGTATGTTGCAAGCAAAGCTGGAAGAGCTAGCCATCTAAGTCCTTTGGAATTCAAGCCCCCAGAAGGGCACATGGAGATACTGAGACTTGGTGTTTGCCACGTGGTTTGGTTTTTTGGTTGTTTTGGTCTGGTATGTCCTCCACAGGCCTCTATTGCCTCCCTTTTGGAATGGGAATGTGTATTTGGTTCCACTGTACTGTTCGGAAGTTATAGCAATTTGCCTTTTGATGTTTACAAGAGCTACGTTTATGAGATTGGCCTGACGTTCGAAGAGCCTATTGGACGTAAACTTTTGAATGGCATTAAACTGGTAAGACTATGGGGACTTTTAGCTTGGACTTAATGCATTTTGCATTTATATATGGTACAGGAGCCTATGGGGCACAGGGAGTGGAATGTGGTGGTTGAAGGTGTCCCCCTTAGGCTTTTAAGTATTCAGACATTGTTCCCTCAGTTGGTGGCCGTTTCTTGGAGGTCTTACGTGTGTGGCAATGCTGAGGAAGTGTGATCACTGGGGGCGGGCTTATGAGTTCAACAGCTCTTGATGGTTACAGTCTCGCTCTCTCTCTGCTTCCTGTGCTCATTGTGAGATTGTGACCCCTTGGCTTTGCTGCTCTAGCTCCAGTCCATCATGTTCTCCCGCCACAACTATGGACTCTATTTCCCTGGATCTGTCAATCATAAGCTAAATAAACTTTCCTTTTATAAGTTCCTTTGAATCATGGGTTTTGTTTTACACAGCAACGGACACGTGGACAAGACATGTCTTTTGTTAAGTTTTGTTCCCAGGCACTTATTGATTTTGCTGCTATGTGAGTGGGAAGGTTTCCTATATTCCTTCTTCAGTGCAATATTGTTGGGTGTTTAAAAAAAAAAGACTAAGACTCTAAGACAGAGTGTGATAGCTGCAGAAGACAGAAGGGGACACCAAGATTGCCTCAGTCGAGGAAAGAAAGGGATGTGAGTGCCAGCAGAGGTGGTAGGTAATATTGAGTTGAAATGATTATGTTCTGTTTTCTTTTTCATCACAGTTTTCTAGGAGCCTGTTTATACAAAATATGTGAAGAAAACCTGGTGATCCTTTAGGGATAAGAGAAACAACTCACACCTTTCTCATTGGGAAACATCCCGGCCTATGCTCCTCAGTGAGAAGCATATAAGCTACTCTTGGCTATGGAGTAAAATGTTAACTCTGTAATAATAGTGTGTCCACCATCTTCTCTGGGGAACCACTGTCCTTTCTAAAGTTTTCCACTCTATAAACGCACTTGAGGAATATTTCAGGATGAAGAACAAGAACTGCTTTGTACAATCCATGCTGACTTATCACCTAAGGGTAAACGCCAGATTTTTGTTTTCCCATTTTCTTAAGGAAATTTCTGTTTGATGTAAAATGTAATATTATAGAACAAAGAAGCTATAAAAGTTTTTAGGTGGAAAATGTATGTCATATTCATTTATTTTCCCATTTTCTGAACAATGATAGAGGTTTTGCCATTTTTAAATGTAATCTTTGATCTAATATGGAAGAAACGAGAGGTAAAGGCTGAAATATACCTGTAAAGACAGTTGAGAAATAACATACACTGTAAGAAAATTACACTAAATGGCCATCTGCATTGTTGATGTCTAGAATTTTCCATAGCTCATCTATAGCTACTAATATGTTGTTATTTTACCAGGAGTAATGAGTGTTGTTTTTTTTTTCTGCCTTAAAACTACTAATCATTATTAAAATTTACGTTACTATTATACAATCACATGTTTTTTGTTGTTGGTAGTGGGCAAATGGATGTACTTACTCTGCCATATCCTTTCTTACTGTGTCTCCTCCACCCATGGGGGCCTGATCTTCCTGTATGATGCTAACTAACTACCTTGCCATTGGGTTTACAGTCAGTTCAGCCCATGCTATTTACTGTCTGTTCTAGTTTGCATCTGTGTGACTGTGATGAAACACTGACCAGCAGCAACATGAAGAGGAAAGGGTTTCATCTTACACGTTATACTCCATTCTGAAGGAAAGCCAAGGCAGGAAATCATGGCAGAAACCTAGAGGCAGGAACGGAAGCAGAGATTGCAGGAATTCTACTTGTTGGCTTGCTTCCAGATTCACATTCACCTACATTTCTTATTTAGCCCCAGGCCTGTGACATCTGGGAGATGGGACTGTTGTGATGGGCTGGGCCTTCCTTCATCAGTTAGCAATCAAGAAAAATGAGGAAATCCCTTAATCGTGGATCCCTCTTCCCAAGTTGACAGATAAAGTAGCTCTGAATTTATCAGTAGATGAGATGTCAATGGAAGAAAGAAAGAGGTCTGAGTGTATATTTGTTTCTGTTGTTTCCTTTATGCTTAGCCACACCCTGGCAGTAGGATTGTGTAGACCTCTCTTCTGGCCAAAGGAATAATAAAAAATATATCAAACAAAGAGATTACAACATTCTGTGATAAAAATACAGTATCTGGGAAATGGAAATACTTTTATTTCCAGACTTAGCATATTATATAGCAATATGCCCAACATCAACATGGAGGTCACAAGGACTACACAGAAAATATGTTGACAGAAACCACTCTGAAAGAATGCCAAATATTTTATTTGTTAAACAAGGATTTAAAAGTAAGGCACCTTTTTTAGATATGAAGGAACTCAAGCCCTGAAGGAAGACATATGGACCAAACTAAAGGAAATTAAAAACAGAATAAATATCAGAATAATTTTCAGTTCTCAGCTCTAGATGGTTCATGTACATCAACCTTCCCCGCCTTTAGTTCCAGGCACGATGTGGAAGAAGAGGTGAAAAGAGTGGAATAGCTGCAAGATGGGAAGGAGAACTGTGAATCTTGTCTCTGGACATGATACAGCTATTGTAATCATGAACTCATAAGTCGTTACCTGTATAAGATCATGTCAGACAAAATCACAGAATGGGCAAGTCACTGGGAGCCCCCACCCCTAACCCTAGCTGATAGAGTTGGTGATTGATAGCTACACATTTCTTTAGGGATATCACTACTAGGTGGTTGTCTAAGCCTCTGTGGAAGGCCCTGTACCAATGCACACATGGGCAGCACTTATATGACCTATGGGAATATTAGTAAATATAAAGAGGATGTAAAGTCTGCGGAGAGACATGTGAGTTCCCAGATGGAGCTGAAAGGAGGTTGCCAGGGGCAGATATGATCAAAATATATTGTATGTATTAGGAAAATTCCAAAGAAAAAAATATATTTAATAAAAATTAAATTATGGCTGGGCATGGTGGTGCTCTTAGGAGGTAGAGGCAGGCAGAAGTTTGTGAGTTCAAGGCCAGCCTGGTTGGCATAGTGAGGTCTGATCAGCTGGGACTATAGACAGACCCTATTTCAAAAAGAACAAAAAAGAGAGAGAAAGAAATTTCAATAGGACTGAAATCGAAATTCTGAAGCTAAAAGTCTTAATTTAATGGAAAGCTAACTGAAAGTGGTAAATTTCAAATATGAGTACACAAAAGTAAAAAGATGGGCAATTATAAGAATGCAGTGATTAAGATCATCAATTCTGACAGTGAGAATAAAAATGATAAAACAACAACAACAACAACAAAAAAATACAAACCCAAACAGATCCAAAGAGTTTGTAAAACACGCTAATTGGATCAATCCACACCTAACTAGTGCCTGAATGCAGATGTGAGAGAGACATGTTATAGTTGAAGTCTTCCCATACTTGAGGAACAGCATGGATTTCTAAATAAAACAGTTTCTATAAACTCTGAGAAAAATCCAGATGCTCACTGGAAATATTAACTGAACTTTTATATATCAGAGACAAAGAGGAAACATTTTAAGACTGTAAGAGAAAGGCAACTCCTCACAGAAAGTAACCATGATGACACAACTGCTGGATTTCTCAGAAGATTTGTTGAATACCAGGTCAATAAGACATATACTCAGAGTGTCAAAAGAAAAATAATGAGCTGAGAATTCTATTTTTAATACAATGTTCTTGATGGTAGCCTGTAAGATGGAAAGGAGTGAAAGAGGAGAGGGGACAAGGTATCTGCCAGGGTCTCCCACGTGGGAGTTGAATACAAGAGCACGGCAGCCTAGTTGTGGGGAATTCCCACAGTTTGACCTGGCCAAGCTATTTGCCCCAACTATGTGGACCCTTGGCCTTGGGCATCCGACACTGCCCTGCTTTGGCAGAATAAATTTCACCTGCCGGGACCACACCCTGAGACAGATTTCACAGACTGGTGGCTAGCTGCAAGCCTCTGTCCAGTCTAAACCAGCCAGCTAATCAACACACTTCCCAGGCTGGTGGTCTGCAGATCAACCCTTATCCAGCCAATACCGGCTAGCATTATCACAAAGCCCTAAACCTAAAGGGCTTAATTTACATTCCCATAGAAATTAACAAATCTATGGGGCTGGAGAGATGGCCTAGCTGTTAAGAGCGCCGACTGCTCTTGCAGAGGACCTGGGTTCGATCCCCAGCACCCACATGGCGGCTGAAAACCGTCTTTAACTCCAGTTCCAGGGGAATCTGACACCCTCTTCTGATCTCCGCCGCATTGCACGACACGGGTGCACAAACCTACATGCAGACAGTACGTTCATACACATACAAGAATAAATAAAAAAAAGAAAAAAAAAAAAAGAAATTAACAAATCTGGGGACCCTTAGATTATTGTGAAGGAGAATATGTTTATTCATTCATAGTACTTTGTTTTTTAAGGAGAGTGATTTCATCTCTCAGGGCCCAGCTTTCAGACCCCCTGCCTCATCCTTTGTAAACATCATGAGTTCTGTATCGGGGTCTCACAGGGTTTGCTAATACAAGAAAATCTCCCCTAGGTTCAGGTTTCTGTGTAAAGTGACAGGCAGGCAGTTTAGGACAATGCAGCCACAGGGGGTTTCGTTCTATCTACAGGTCCCCCTAAATGAAGACTAAAATAATGCATTCTCTGAGAAGAAAAAGATAAGGTAGGCCATTATCAATAGACTTTCCCTTTAAGAAATTCCAAATGGAGTTCTTTGCACAAAATTTTTACTAAAGAGACTCATAAAAAATTTTGTTTGCAAAAATAGTTTTCAAAATCCACTGTAGAACACCAGTACAAAATACACAAAAATGTACTACAATCTCTGAACAAAAAGAGAACACAGTACAAAAAATATATAAATGCTCAATACATAACTCAGTCTATTCTCTGATAGCCACATAAGGCTCATAACATTCATACCCTCCACGTACTTCAATATACATGTCTGTCAGGCCTGTGTTTGCATTGCTTTTTGAATATTTAAGAATCATACAAAAAGGTGTGAATTCCTTCACTACTGACAGTATTGACTCATCAAGCATCATTTTTTATTAATTCCTTCAACAAATTTTTGCACAATACTTGATCTAGGTCCAGCTTACTTCTGAAAGTTGAGTGTCTAGTAATAAAATAAATAAAATAATATCTACACTGAGCCAGCATCTGGTTATCAAAAAATAAGTATAAAAGAGTACATTATAGAAATAATTATACCAATGATACAGAATCATATAAGCATTAGAGAAAAGTCATAGCAAATAAGCGGAGACAAATATTCATAATCATTTGTGTCCAAAATGTTGGTTGATCAACACAAAAATGAGCAAAGTGTTTCTTTCAAAATGGATGTCACATTTGGGGATGGAGGATGGCTCAGTGGTTAAGAGTAGACCTACTGCTCTTGCAAAGGACCCGTGTTTGATTCCCAGCACCCATATGGTGGCTAAGAACTGTCTTTAACTGCAGTTCCAGGGGAATCCTACGACGCCCTCTTCTGACATCCGCGGCATTGCACGACACAGGTGCACCAACCTACCTGCAGACAGTACACTCAAACACATAAAAAAATAATAAATAAAAAAATTTAAAAAATTAAAAAGGGATGTCACTTTCAATATAAAGAAATCTGTGGTAAAAATTTTCAAAAAGTCTGTTGTCAGCTCTCATAATTTTAAAATGAATGTAAAACTCTAAATTAAATAATAAAAAATGGCTTTATCCTAAATGTGCCTTATAATTACAAGTTGACCTCTGATTATAATGTCTCATGGATATCATAGATAGTAAAACTAGAATAGAGAAAGGAACTTGAAATGCAAAATTGAAGAAGAGTTATCATAGACTTTCAGTATCAAAAAAATTAGGTTCAATTCAATTGTTAAAAATTTAGTGAAAAAGGCACAAAAATGGTGTATTTAAACCCATAGAAATCTCTGAATATACAAATTATAATTTAAGAAAATTTTATTAAAACTTCAGTAAGATACTTGAGAAATAAATTTAAATTCAGTTTCTGTATAAGGTGAGTGGTCAAAATAAACATTTTACAAGTTCAGCAAAATCTCAATGTAGATAAATTAGTGTTTTAAAATATGAAATATAAAGCTCAACCATAAAATTTGTATAAAAATATGTATACATCAGTACTATCAAAACTGTGCAAAAACAACCAGTGATCTCAAGCCTGCTTCCTTTCATTGTGCTGGCAAGCTCATTAATTCTGTTTCTTTGTCATTCTTTGGCTGGTATTAGAACTAGATTCTTCAGGCTTCTTACTTAGACTAAGGACCAGAGCTCTCCAAGAATCCTCCAAGCCTTCAATGTCAAATTGGGACTACAGAGACATCCAGTCTCCTCAAGTGAATCCCTGCAAGATTCCAGCCTTGCAAGTGGGAGGCAGCCATTGGACTGTAAGGACCTTTTTTGTACGCCAATTGAATAAATCACCTTTAAATACACGTATTCATTCTATCAATTCTGTTCCATTAAAGAACCCTGAGTAATACACAGACACATGGATGGAACTTGAAAATATCGTGCTGAGTGAAATAGCTGAGGCTCAGAAAGATAAATAGTACTTGTTCCTCCTCATATATGGAGCTGATTTGAATCTTTTGATTGTTTTGTGTGCTTAACTAGGAGTACAATAGGAAGCAAGGAAATTAGGAAGGGGATATCAGAGTGGGGATATATGAAGAGCAGTGGGGATAGCATATAAGTAGAAAATATTAGAGAGGGGCACTGGGGACTGAAAGTAGTTACATACTTTTTGAAGTGGAAGGGTGCAGGGAAATGAGAAATTGTGATTTGAAATGAGAGTGGGGGTTAAAGGTTTGAAATGGAGCTGGGGCAGGACTATGGATGAAAGGAAGGATATTAACCTAAACTAAGGATGCATGAAAAGCCTATGGAAACCCACAATGAGCCAGTAAACTTCCAGGATGTTTTGGATGGGGCAAGAGCTCATGAGGCCTCATCTCTACCACGAGAGCATTTGGAAGTTGATGATAGCAGGGAAGGTAGAGTCATTTTACTTTGGTGTTGGAGTCACTGGTAGGCTGTACATGATCCAGTAGATAGTCCCACAGCCACACATGGACTGCACCAAGTGACAGGAGGATAGTAAACAACAATAGCAGCAACAACAACAAAAACAAAGGAACAAAAGGACAGGAAGTTGGAGGGTGCGAATGGAGGAGAGAAAGGTGGAGGGGAGAAACAGGGCTTATTATGATCACAGTATGCTGCGTACAGACATGCAGCTACCAAAAATATGTTACAATGTTAAATAGCAAAAAAGCAAAATGCTGCTGCTTTAAGGCTGTACATGGGCAGTTACAAAGTATGATAGGGACTTCAAGGGGATCAGTCAATGTAAAAATGTCACCTCTTTTGTATAGCACCTGAAGAAGCAAGAAAGGTATAAAATAGCAAATTGAGGGTCTAGAAAGAGCCAAAACATTTCAAGATGCCATTCACAGGATAAAACGTCCCAGATGTGCCAGATCCTGGGTGAAAAAAACTGAGATGGCGTTTGGAGGGGCTGTTGCATCTTGTTGAGTCTTGAGTCCAGTGTTCACAAATCGCTATTCAAATGCTATGTAAAAGAATTATAAAATGAATCAAGTCCTTTATACATTCTGATACCAAACTTAATGACAATCTTGTCCTATCATTATTCATATGAAAAAGCTAAAATTTAGGTTGTGAGCCTGAGCCTTTAATGGCAAAGCCGTCTCCTCAGCCCAGGATAGAGGAGGGAGTATAGTCAGGGATAAATGACAATAAAAGCCTTTGGAAAAAAAAAATGCCTCAAAAAACAAAACAAAACAAAGAATGTATGGTAACCTATACTATAGAATCTACCTAAACGATACACATATACATTATGGAACAAAGATTAAAAGGAATTACTTTATAACAGGAAGACATTGCCCCTACTCAATGCCATAGGATTGCAAAGTAAAAACCCAATATCAAGAAAGGAATCCATTCTTTGAAACTATTGAGTGGAGGTCCCACAGACCCCTATGTAATTCTGGCCTAGCCATTGTTCTTGGTTATCCATCAGAATTTGATGGCACTATCCCATTGCTGAAGACACTGCATACATGAACTGTAGATTAAACAAGGAGGAATCAAGCTCATCCTGACTTCAAACCTGTTCTCTATTAGCTAACATTCATACTCCTGACAATTGCTAGGCAAGCTACTGGAAGGGGAAATTTACCATGAACAATACTCAGCTGTGAATCCTGCAAGCTAAAACAAAAAATGGCCTTGCAAGATATGCTGACCTGTATAATAGTGGAATGAGGTAACCAAAGTCTTAATTGAATTTAAAGTCTGTTTCATAAGCATATAGCTGACACTTATACTAGGCCCTGGAAGAAATTTTAATACAATAATTCTAATATTCTAATATAATACATAATGCAACAATTCTAATATATATATATATATATATATATAATATCAAACTTATTTCTAATGGCATTATATACTCATAGGTTAATGCATATCTCAACTTCAGCAGAGACGAACCCTTAAAGAGTAACTGGTAATTACCTGTGGAATGTTGTCATAGTTATCTTGGCTCAGGTGTTTTTTTTTTTCCTAAGCTGGATACAATGTAATTTTGCTTTTGCATAAAAGTGTATGTCAATCATTGACACATGAAACACAGGATGAAAGTATATTCTGAAAGAGCAGGTGCATTAAACTATGGGTATTGGTCCTTTATTTTATTTTATATAGTTTTATTTCTTGTTTTAATTCTTTTCAAAATGTTTCTGTGGAATTTTAGCAATTTTCATACAGTATAATTTGCTGATATATAGATTCCCTCCCTTATTTTGAAATCCCCTTACTCTCCCCACCCTAACTTAATGTTCTCTCTCTCTCTCTCCTCTCTCTCGCTCTCTCTCTCTCTCTCTCTCGCCTCCCTCGCCTCCCTCCCTCCCTCCCCCACCATATCTATATGACATAATGGCATCATATAGATAGAATATATATATATATATATAGATATAATATACAGACTACAGAGTCTAATTTGTGTCCTCATATGTCCTTCAGTGTGGGTTCATATTTCCTTAGATTGGGTTGGAGATAAAACTTTAGATTCTCCTATTTGGTTTCTCTGATAAGACACAATTTGGGAATACTTTTGTCTTGGTCTAATTACTAAATAAATAAATAAATAAATAAACAAATAAAATCATTTAAATTTAAATGATTTAAATAGTGCCTGAGAACATAAAATTCCAACACAGCATGCCCGCTCCTATTCACAACTTTCTGCTCCAAGCAGGAGCTGAAGAAAATACTTGTTATTTGGGGGATATGGATAGGCACAATATATTTGGTCCATGATCTTTCAAAGACCTCCTAGATGTCTTCCCGCTGGTTGTCACAGGGCCTTGTGGCAATCCATTTCACCCAACAGGAAATGTCCTTTTTGTTTCTGTGAAGATGCTCCTCCATCTCCTCCTCTCCAACCCCTTCAGAGATTCATTGTGAACAAGAAAAACAGAGGCCAGAGGAAATCTGGACCAATAAGGGATGCTGGAATTAATCCAAATGGGTCCCTGTGTTTCCAATGAGTCCAGGAACCCTTACCAATCCAGCCTTTTTTTATTTGCATTTATACAATTAGATAAATAATTCAACAGAATTAAAAGAACTAAGTGCAAATTTAGAAAGTGACCACAAAAACGTGACGAAGAAACTATGAAAGAAAATGGAACACAGGAGAGACATACTACTGGCAGGTGTATTGAAAGCAGAATATAAACTTCTTCCTAATCTAGACTTAGTTCCTTAACTGCTCTCAAAATCAATCTCCTCATCTATAAAGTGAGAAAGGTAATAAATACTAGTTCTGAGTTTTAAATAACGCAGGTTATAAAGCGATTAGCAAAGATGCTGGCAAACAAGCTTGGGATAAAATATATTGATTTACTTTCTAAATTCCAGATTGCATCTAGTGTCTAATATAAATCTGATTATTCACACAGCACTCTAGACATTGATAAACTTCCACTGTGAAAAACAATATTGAAAATAACTTTGCAAGGATATGTGTGTCAACCAGGATTCAAACTTTAATAGATGAGGGCATTTGGCTTGTGCTATGTCCCTAGACCATTGAATCATAGCAAGTACATGGAAAGATATTTGTGGAATATAAAAGAACTGGCCCATGTGGAGAACCCCTGCCAAGTTGCTTTTGGCGTGGATCTGTGTTGTAGCAAAGAATTTTCAGAGACAAAATAAGCACATGCTTACATTTGGCATTAAGAATTCTGCCAAGGCAGGGTCTGACCAAATCCACTGGGATGACAAAGTGGAGTGTTGTACAGATTATGTGCAGCAGAGAGAAGTTCCATCTAAACTCCCAAAGAGGCTTGGGCCAGCTGTCATTCCTGGCTGGAACAGAAGATGCCTGTGTGTTCTTCTGCACACTCCAAGCCTGTCAGCAGCACATATTCCCTTCGTATTCTCCTTTGTTTTTCATTTTCTTTGCCTCCTTCCCTCTCCCTTGATTCTTTGGTTCATCATCTGCCACCTTTCATTTACCCTTCCATCTTTCCTTTCTCTTTCCTTTCTTTCATTCCTTTCTAGGACTTATCAACTGTGTACTGATATCTAGAACACTGAAAACTACTTGGGAACTATTGGTAGCTAATATTATTGAATGGGGGGGGGTGGAAGACAAAGAGAAATAATAGGCATTTATTTCTAGAGTTTCAGAATCTTGTAAGCTTAATGCAAAAGTCTTCAGGATATCTTGCCCAGTCTTGAATAGTCTATTTCTTAGACCTCTTGTTGAGGGTCTTTTCCTAGGGAGACATAAATGAATGTTCATCCAAGATGGGATACCACTGAGGAACTAAATATCTAATATGGTAAAATAAGGTTGTTTTAGATATGTACAGGGGTATTCAGGAGGAACTATTTACAGGTGCTAACACAGAGGCAATTATAACATGAAAAATCTTACCAGAGCATGAATGATGACTGGGTGAAAGTTGTATCTCTGGAGCAGTCTCTCTCCTTTACTAGCAGTGATCTTCATGAGATACTGTTTTCTATCCAACAATGACTTCTATAACCTGGGCATGTGCAAGTGTCTGACTTTTCGAACCTTTGTAAGTTTCTTTACCTTCTTGAATCTTTGGAGTCTGCCTCTTTCAGAAGTGAGGAATCATGATGCCAATTAACTTCACACTAACCACCTAGTCCACCACAGCATCAATTTCATGAGGACATTTAAGTGCCCCATTCTTTTGGGAGAAAATCATGAATGAGGTGGAAGTTCATTTTTATACATGTTTTCACAAATATGATTGGATAAAGCTTTATGTATTTGGGCAGCCATAATAATCTAATTCTTCAGTCCTTTCCTGTCTCTGAGATAACACACCATGCTCTAGAAATAGCTATGAATGAGAATCTGGAAGTGTAAATTAGGACAGTCCTGAGTGTGAGGCTGCTCCAGCTGCTTTGGTGTCATTGAAAACAAGGCACAGAGAAGACTCCAAATGTAATCTTACTGGTGCGGCAGGATAGGAGGACCATGGGAACATAGGTGTGGGAAGAAAGGGAAACTCCTCACTCGGAGTCAGTTTGAATCCTCTCTCCAGTGGAGAATAAAAGATTCATGAATTGATGACATTTGATGTCAAGGTAGCTAACATAGTGACAGTATTTTGTTTATTTTTTTCAAGTTAGAATGTTAATTAGGAATCAACCAGGGTGAAGATCTGTATGTGTGAGGGCCTTGGTGTATCCTCATTTCTCATCAAGGTATTTTCTGGAATCCTTAGACTCCAAGCTGGAAACATTTGTTCATAGTGAAGACATCTTTTCTTTCCTTTCAGTGTAATCTAGAGCTTTCTCCTGTCCTGTGAAATACTGGTCCCTTCAGCACACTTAAGGGACTATCACGTGATCTCGTTTCAATTCTAAACAAGTCTTTAAATTTGGTAACTTGAAAACCTATGAAGATTATATGTATAACTTCTGTAAGGTCATGAAATACAACTTCGTTGAGAAGACCTCAGCCACCCCCTTGAGGATGTCTTACTATTCTTTGAAGGTCTGTTAATGTTCCATGCTTAAAATCTATGTCACGATATATTTTATTTTTTAATATACTTTTTATTGTTATTAAGCTTTTTCATACGTCATATATCATTTCTCAATTAAAATAGAGTCATTTCAATTTCCGTAACCCCACCCCACCTGAGTTCATGCAATCTACCCTACATGTCATGCATCATTTTCAGAGTCTTTCCAGAGTTTTTTCCAAAGCAGAGGAATATTATTTTGGGGAGAACTTCACTATTTTGGTCGTGTTTTTTTCAAGTTCTTTTGTTGATGTTCTCTCCAACTTGCAATATATATATATATATAGATCACTTGAATTGGAGGATTTTCTTTTTTCTTTTTTTAGGCTAAAAGATGTCATGTTTTCCTTGAGGAAGTATTTGAATGCTTCACTTTGGCAAGCCCAAACAACCAGTAATCCTGCCTTTGTGCTCCACACTGGGGTCTTTCCTTCCCATGGTCACCCATATGAGGTCCAGTAAGCATGGCACCCTGTCTAGAGTTTCTTGTACTGGGCTCCATGATACAGTCTGGGTAGGCCAACAGTGGCAGTCTATACTCTGAAGAGGTTGAAACCCCAGTAGCTGCTCAGTCCACAAGCTGGAACTCTCAGTAATTCCCATCTGGCATTGAAAGTTTGGAGGATTCTTGGAGAGACATGAGTCTTCTGTCCATACTGGAAGGTTAAAAAGCTGTGTCTCATGTCTTTGAAGGAAGGCAAAAGCAGTGGCAGCCATAGAGTAGATGCACTTGCCAGTAAGAATTGAAGACAGGCAAAACAACAGTGCTCTTTTTTTTCTTTTTATCTTTTTACTAATATCTCTAGTTTTATGCCCGAAGTACAATTTCTCAGGCCATACTGATTATTTCTGGTTATACTTTCCTTTTGGTTGCTTAAGGCCACACAGTTAGACCATATTAACCAAGGTTTTTGTTTCATTAAGGTCAGTTGAGGATCTGGTCCTCCAGGATCACTCGGGTTTTTTTGTTGTTGTTGTTGTTTTGTTTTGTTTTTGGTTGTTGTTGTTGTTGTTGTTATTGTTGTTTTAGGGGGATAGAGAAC
Source organism: Rhizomys pruinosus (assembly GCA_009823505.1). Taxonomy (NCBI): domain Eukaryota; kingdom Metazoa; phylum Chordata; class Mammalia; order Rodentia; family Spalacidae; genus Rhizomys; species Rhizomys pruinosus. The sequence goes on along the minus strand of VZQC01000906.1, from coordinate 102,886 downwards.
CCCTAGCTCCTTTTGGCTTTTCTTTTACCAGTTCCATCTACTCGAGGACAAAGTCAGGTCTTGCTAGACCAGGCTTCCCTTTTTGAAGCATGAGCAGACTTTCCTCTTTATAGACTGGATACAGGCAGAAGTCCCATTAGTGGATCTCTAAGACCTCCCTACACAGGAAGACTGGTGACTCATATTTTCAGGACATTACAAGTCCCCTGGGACTTAGTTAACCTCTGAGAACAAGGAACAAAGTTATCCCTTAAGTTCTTTAGTCATATTGGTATGGGCATTAAGTATGGTCATTAAGCACTCAAAAAAGGCTAAGTTACGCCAGCCCTATACATCACACCTATACTAAAATTATGTCATCTGAAAATAAATTGTATGTTATTTTCATATCATATTTCATGATTTGCATTTTTCCATTTTGATTTTATATTACTCTAAAATATGTATACACACCTATATACCAAAAATCCAAAGTCTGAAAATAAATGGTAGGTTAATTCTAGAACCTGTCTAGGGATTCACAATATAAGAGCACAGTTTTTTTCAGATCATGAAGAATATAACATTATCATTGCTCAATTTGCCTTACAACTAGGTAATTGGTGCTAGCATCCACAGATGAGGATACCATTCATTCTTTGCTTTTCTGGGATTGTGTTATTTCACTTAACTTAATATCTTCTAGTTTGATCTATTTACCTGCAAATTTCATGATGCCATCTTTCTTTACCACTGCATAGAACTCCATTGCGTAGATGTACCACATTTTCTCTAGGCGCTCATCTGTTGAGGGGCACTTGGATTGGTTCAAGCTCTTTGCTATTGTGAAGAGAGCTGCAATAAGCATGGCTGCACATGTATCTGTCTGGTAGAACGAGTCTTGTGAGCATACACCTGTAGTAGCCAGTATGCTGAGAATTATGCATGCACAGAGTTTGTCCCTCATCGACCTAACCTGCCCTAGGCAGGCAAGACCATACAAGCAGCTGAGTTGCAGACCTGGGCCAATTACAAGGCAATACGACACTGCACTAAGAGATGAGCAGGAATTCGAACAGCACATAAACCCTAACCCTGCCCCCAATAATCCAGTCACCACAGCTCGTCCTCTGACTGTGTTCACCCAATTCCCAGGGTCTGTGTCTTGACTCTGGGCCTCTCACCTCTATTCCTTCACCGTCAGACCCTAAAATTACCCAGTAGGCCTGGAGGATTTTCTACATATACCCAGGAGTGGTATGGCTGGGTCAGTGGTAGACTCAGATAACTAGAAAAGATTAAGAGTTTCAGTAAAGTGGCAGGATATAAAATTAACCTAGAAAAATCAGTAGCCTTCCTTTACACCAAAAATAAGCACCTGAAGAAAGAATACAAAGAGACCTTCCCACTCACAATAGCCTCAAAAACAATAAAATACCTAGGAACAAATCTAACCAACCAAAGAAACCAAATATATCTACAACAAAAATTTTAAATCCCTGAAGGAGATTGAAGAAGACATCAGAAGATGGAAAGACCTCTGTTCTAGTTTGTCTTCCATTGTTGTGACAAAACACTCTGACCGACACCAACTTGGGGAGGAAAGGGTTTATTCAGCTTACATCTCCTGGGTCATAGTTCATCACTTAGGGAGCCCAAGGCAGGAACTCAGGGCAGGAACCTGGAAGCAGGAGCTGAAGCACAGGCCATAGAGGAATGCTGTTTACTGGCTTGCTCCCCTGACCCATGCCCAGCCTGCCTTCTTATATGGTACACAACAACCTGCCCAGGGTGGCACCACTCATTGTGGGCTGGGCACTCCCACACTGTTCGACCATCAAGACAATACTCCACAGATGTGGCCACAGGCCAGTCCAATGGAGCCAATTCCCCAATTGAGGCTCCCCCAACCCAGGTGTGTCAAGTTGACACTAAAGCTATCCAGCACAACTTCCCATGCTCATGGATTGTAAAAATTAATATAGTAAAACTGTCCATTTTATCCAAATTAATATACAGATTCAACGCAATCCCAATTAAAACCCCCAAGACTTTCTTCACAGGCTTGGAAAAAAATCCTTAAATTCATATGGGAAAACAAAAGACCCCAAATACCAAAGCAACCCTGAGTGAAAAGAGCAATACAGGGTGAATCTGTATACCAGACTTCAAACTATACTACAGGGCTATAGTCATAAAAACAGCCTTGTACTTGCACAAAAACAGATCTGTAGACAAATGGAACAAAACTGAAGATCCAAACTTGAGCACATATAATTTCGGCCACCTCATATTTGACAAGGGGTCCAAAAAGTCTCAATGGAGGAAAGACAGCATCTTCAGCAAATGGTGTTGGCAAAACTGGATCACCTCCTATAGAAGAATAAAATTAAACCCCTAACTCTTGCCTTATACAAAAATCAACTCCAAATGGATCGAAAATCACAACATGAAACCCAAAACTCTGAAGGTGATAGAAGAAAAATTTGGCAGCCTACAAGACATAGGCTTAGGAAAAGACTTTCTAGGGGCTGGAGAGATGGCTCGGTGGTTAAGAGCTCCAACTGCTTCTGCAGAGGACCCAGGTTTGATTCCCAGCACACACATGGTGGCTAAGAACCATCTTTAACTCCAGTTCCAAGGGAATCCAACACCCTCTTCTGACCTCCACAGCATTGCAAGACACGGGTGCACCAACCTACATGCAGACAGTACACTCATACACAAAATAAATAAATAAATAAATAAATAAATAAATAAATAAATAAATAAATAAATAGAAAAGACTTCCTAAATCACACAGCAGCTGTGCAGGAAATAAGGTCCACAGTTGAGAAATGGACATCATTAAACTCAAAAGCTTCTTTACAGCAAAAGAAAAAATCAGTGAAGTGAAGAGAAAACCCACAGAGTGGGAGGAAACTTTCACTGGTGATACATCTGACAGAGCATTAACTTCCAGAATATATAAATGACTCAAAAAAAAAAAAAAAGAGATAAGAAAACAAATGACTCACTCAAAAGATGAAGTAAAGAGCTATACAGAGACTTCACAAGTGAGAAAATAGAGATGGATGAGAAACACCTTAAAAAGTGTTTAACATCACTAATAATTAAGGAAATGCAAATTAAAATATCATCTCACTCCAATAATTCTGGCTAAGATCAAGAAAACAAATGATACCAAATGCTGGAGAGGTTGTGGCAAAATGGGAGCACTCATCCACTGCTGGTGGGAATGCAAACTTGAACAACCACTGTGGAAAGCAGTGTAGAGAACCCTTAAAAGACTCAAGGTGTCTTTTAATAAACTCCTATTCTCTCTTATATTGGCTCCTTCTGAAATTCCTTTCTATGGTGAAGTCAAGGATCCATCTTTAACAGAAGTTTTTGAAAGGAACTCAAGCTGCTGTAGGTGACAGTGGGAGCTGTTATTTCTACATTCTACAGGTCACTTTCTGTACATGGAGTGATGTTTGTGTATGGAATAACCACATAGAGTAAACTTTCTCAGATTCAAGGGGAATATAATCAAACAAATAAGTATGCAAAGAGAAAGAAATTGCTCTGTAGGCAAATTTTATGGCAGAATCAAGATCCTGTGAACACAGAATGCAAAAGAATGAGACATGAGGTGTGGTTCCCAAGAATGGAGGAAGGTATCCTTATGATTTGATCAGTTGTGATGAATGTTCAAATTCAGAAGCTTAATATGATTTCATTTCATTACACTTTAAATTAAATAAACATATGAAAAGATGTTATTCCAAAGTTACATAAGTGTTCATGTTCTGTCAAGTATGTTTGTTTTAAATTTCTCCAATTAACATGGACCTGCTATGTCTGAAGTAGATCAATTTCTCTGAAACTTTAAAATGATTATCATTATTTTTCCAAATATTCATATATTTCATGGCATTTAATTAATTTATTTTTGTTAATTTTTCATACTTTTATCTAAAGCTAAGGACTGAACCCAGAGCCTTGCACTTGCTAGAGAAGCACTCTACCAATGAGCTAAGTCCCCAGCCCATTAACATTTAGATTTAACCCAGCTTTCTTAGTGAAAGATATTTGACTAAAATATTTTTTTTAATTTTATCCGTAAAGGTTTTATGAAGAGTGCATAGTCTGTCATCAGATATAGCATGTGACTCAAGCAATTAATAGATGACTTGAATCCAGATGTCTCTTGATTGAATAGTTAACAATCCATTTCTAAGTCAAAATCCAACAAAACACTAATACTTTTCCCTTTGTAAGTCATTAAAATCCAATAATATTGCTTGCTTTAAAGTGGAGCAATTTAGCCGGGCGTGGATGAATCCAGTTGTCTCTTGATTGAATAGTTAACAATCCATTTCTAAGTCAAAATCCAACAAAACACTAATACTTTTCCCTTTGTAAGTCATTAAAATCCAATAATGTTGCTTGCTTTAAAAAGTGGAGTAATTTAGCCGGGCGTGGTGGCACATGCCTTTAATCCTAGCACTTGGGAGGCAGAGGCAGGCAGATCTTTGTGAGTTCAAGGCCAGCCTGGTCTACAGAGTGAGTTCCAGGATAGCTGGGGCTACAGGGAGACCCCGTCTCGAAAAGACAAGAATAAATAAATAAATAAATAAATAAATAAATAAATAATAAATAAAGTGGAGCAATTTGAGAGCTGGATTTTAGACTTTTAATTGTTCATCATTTAATGCAAAAATCTCTCATTTTCAACCTTATATGTTGTTTGATTTGTATGATAAGTTCGCATAAATATTAGAAGAATATTACAACCTCAAGATACATTAGTTAGTTTAAGCATCAGAATAAAGAAATTGATTGTGCAGATGATTAGGTCAACATCCAAAGATGAGCCAGCATAAAATCTATCCTCTAGGGCTTAACTAGCTGGAGGGTACCACGTCCTCACTCCTCTCCCCTCAGTTATTAGATTTATTTTCTTACTGTCAATCGTTTTAAAATCAATGTCAGTCTCCTAAAATGAAATATATACATTTTATTAACAAGCTTACAGAATTTGCAGCATTTTTCTTAAATAATGTGAATTTGTCTGCACACATAACTTTAAGGCCAGGTCAGAAGCATCTATCACACAACTGTTAATGAAATTACCCTTATCTGGAGGCATTAAGGAAGATAAGGAAATGTATGTCAGTTCCCTTGCTTTCACAGGGCAACAAGTCCTGGTACTCAACACATAATCAAAGGAAACACTTAGAATAATCTCTGTGGCCCAATTAAAAGTTCATTTTAGGAAGCTAACAATCTTCACTGATGAAACTTCATAAAGGACATATTTTGATAGAAAGACATCAGCTTTGGAAAAATGTGCATTTGGTTAGAAGTGCTTTTCCCACAGCAGTGCTCAGAGAGTTGTTTCCATTTCAGTGTCGTTTCCAAAAGCCTATGGATAAAACATATAGAGCTAAACAATCTGTGAGCATGCTTTGAGAGGAAATCTTTGCTTATTATTTCGAGTGCGACTGCAGCTACCTCCCTTCTGCACACTGGTGTGGGGATGTCACATGACATTTCCCCACCCAAATTAAAACCCAAATTACAAACAAATAAAATATACTCCCCATGGAAGACTTCGCAAGCAGGCAATATGCTTCTACAAATGCAGTACATCTGAGTCTCACATTGTTCCCCCAAGCCATAGAGGAAAGCTGGTACTGTCTTAACATCCAAATGAGAGCAGTGCCAGAAGCAATCTAACCTCCAGACAGGAAGGGTAAGCGATTTCAGGTAATCACAAGGTAAATTATGCACCAGGACACCAAGGACAAGGGTTTCCCAATGTGTGCACTGTTCTTTTCACACACAAACTCTCTCTCAATAAGTACAGCCAGAAGTCTGCTAAGAGGCTCTTAAAGCTTTGAGAGATATTTAGGAAGGCCCATTAGCTGTTAACTGAAATAACAGTAGAATTCATAAATGGTATAATTTCCCCACTGCCTTTCTTGCCTTTGAAGAATCCTGAAGTGGGCCTTGGACCTGCATGTAATCATCAGCCCCACAGAGCCAGGCAGGAGAAAATGGGAGGAGCGGAGAGAACAGTAGTCGTCTGGAGGAGCACACGCTCAGTGAAGGGCACTGAAGTAGAAGAAAGTAATTACAAGGATATTAACAAAAATATATAGCAATTCAAAATACACAGCCAGGCTGCTTATCACCACAGTTAACTGTCACAGTGAGCATGGATGTTAGATGTTTGCTGTGGTTTGGATGTGGGATTTTGTGTCTTGGTTAAACCTGAATGTGAGGTAGGAGGAGGATAGCTTTGTCAGGAGATAGTGTGCAGCCTTTGAAAGGTGGAGCCTAGGAGGAGGCTCTTAGGTATATTTGGGGTTTGCCTGGCTCCACCCAACCTCTCTGTGCCTTCTTGTTCTAGATATGATTTCCTCCACCTGTGAGTGCCCCTGCCATCTGACCCTGGGTGCTTGCCAGGGCCACGTCTGCTCTTCGTGCTTTCAGTTGATAATAACATGCCACCTACTTTTCTTCAAAAGTTTTGCTTGCTGTGTTTTTCATTACAGAGATGGGAAACTGACTGATACAACACTATTGATCAAACTTTGCACATGTGCGCAGGCAGACTCCAACATAATTAACTTCCCAAGTTTGCTTGGCTAGGTCTGGTCAAATCTGGCTTCATGTCAAAAGGCTACCCACTGACCTGTCCAAGACACTGGACACAGCTACCAGGTCTGTTGCATGACAGACTCATCCATGTCAGTGTGGTCCCATGTGCAGCTGCTACTAACACTCCATGTGTAATTGTTCAATGTGACTTTTGCCATTTTGCAAAGTTTGGGTGTTATGTGAGCTTTCTTAAATGGATTAAACAGATTAATTTTCCTTTTTGTCCACTATTCCTTTATCCTCTTCATCTTTCAACTTTTTTCTAAGATTGATCAAGGATGTATACTTGGATTTTGCCTTCAATGAAGGAAGAATGAGAGAAGAGGCTGGGTGGGAAGTTTCAGGCTGCTGTGTTGCCCTGTGTAACAGCACTCAGTGCACATGGTGAGCAAGCGTGTAGGAAGGCCAGGATGAAGGAGGTGCTGCTTACTTATATTTTAATTATATTACATTTAAAATTAATAAGTAAGTTCTCAAAAACTATTAAATATATTTTGGACAAATTGGATATCTGAACCTACTTTTATAATTTTAAATCTTATGTTATTTATACATATATTTTCCTTAAAAGGAGATATAAATTTAATGTCATCACAAACATTAACTTCTTTCATTTTACTTTTAAAAATATTTTATTAAAATTTTTAAAAATAAAAAGTTGGTTTACATTATATTTCAATGACTAATAATGAGCTAAGGAGAAAGAAATACATGTTAAAAAATCATTTCCTTGGATATTTAGTATCAATCTTTCTAAATTTGTGTTTCTTCATCTCCACTTTTGTTTTGAAAGGTTTTGAACAATAAAACACACAAAAGCTAAAGCTAGCTGTCTTATGACATTATCTTTGTATCCTTTGATCCAGTTTATTTTTAAATATTTACTGTCACACTGATTAAATAGCTGTCAATGTTAACTGCACAACTCTTCTTCCTCTGAAGAAGTGCCATATCCTAAAATCATATAGTGACCTGGTATTAACATTGCTAGTAACAAATACCGTATTCTAGATACATTTTATCTTAAACATTCGTTGCAATTTCCTAGCAGTTCCTGGGAAAAATGTCACAAAGCTTTCTTATTTCACCTTAGAATAGGAGGTATATTAGAGATACTTCTCAATATGTTGTTAATTACTAGGAGTTACATGGAGAAAATAATCAGCTTGAAATGATGTTCCAGTTCTGGATAATATTTTGTAGGTATAAGTATATTAACACAAATATTTCAGGATTGTGAGCCAGATGGGTAGTCCTTGGAAATTTTACAACACCCTGCCCAGCCATTACATAGTAATGGGCACACAAGTCCAAACTCCAAGGAGGTGGTTAGGATCTCTGTCCCAGGGCTCAAAGCTTCCTTACTCTCCTTGGTTTTATGGTTATAAACTCAAGTATCGAATTTACCTCCTTTAAAATACTTGCTGGATGAATGGAAAAAATGTTATTTTGCTGTCATTTTATGTGCTCTCTCTCCCTCCCTCCCTCCCTTCCTCCCTCCCTAATGATTACTCAACTGAGGACTGTCCTGTAAGGTATACACCACAGTTTTGTTTTGTTTTTTTTAGGTTTTCTGACTTCATTTAATCAAGAACTTTTCAGAATCCTTGGGACAATACCTATGCCAGCTACTTTAAGCAAGTGGTATTTTCAAGAATGTATTTTAGGCTGATAGGCTTGGGTGGTTTCCAGCCTTTACCAGTAGACCAATAAGAATTTCCAGCCTTCTTCCTAAGACATTACTGATTCAATATCCAGTAGAACAAGAAGAAATCACAGAGGTCTGAAGACACTAAGAAGAAAGACTTTTAGTATACTTATAACTGATGTTGCTTGAATTATCTTTTTCTCCATACATATAAGGATATCTCTCTCTCTCTCTCTCTCTCTCTCTCTCTCTCTCTCTCTCTCTCTCCAGAGTCACATGCACTGTGTAGCCCCAACTTACCTAGAATTCACTATTTGGATCAACATGATCTGGTTCTAACAGAGATCTCCCTCCCTCTCTGGCTCCTGAATGCTCCCTTCCTTTTTGAGCAGTTGATGAGTCATAATAACTTGGAAGGCTCTGATTTATAAACTAAAATGTCAGGTTTCCAAATGACGTCTGGTTAACACTTGTGACCTAGAGTTCAGAATCCTCTTGCAAGCCTCCCTGGGTTAGTGGTGATGAGTTATTTGCATGAATATGGTTGCATCAAGCCATTGTTTGCATGAGCTCTATAGGTAAAATGATCATACAAGATCTAACTTCAGGGCCAAGATTCAGTCTGAAGGCCATCAACTCTGTAGGACTGGCCAATTAAAAAAAGAGTAATTGAATTGTGTGCCTTTCTTATTATATATCTTGATTGTACTTAGACCCCTTCCCTATCTCACCCACATAGCATGGCCACAAGCTTACATTACATACAGCTATGTATGTTAAGGCCTATCATGTGAAATGTGTGTTACCGGCTATCCCTGGATGTGAGCTCATGCATGGAGCCTGATCAATTGTCTAGTGTCACTTCCTTAAAGAAGACAAACTCTCCCTCTCCTGGTAGTGATCTATTGCCAATAGTTCCTTGGCTAAGCTTGATTCTTCTTACCCATTTCCCCACATCTATGCTGTGTTTTTGTCTGCTTTGAATTTGCATGGGTCTTGTGTATACTGTTATCATTGCTGGAAGTTCATATGAGCAGGTTCCCAGCCATCTGGAAAACTTTGTTTCCTTGTGTCCATCCACCAGCCTGGGCTCTTTCAGTTTTTCTACCCCTTCTTCTGCAGTGGTCTTGAACCCTGGGTGGCAGAGGTTTAATATGCATGTCTTATTTCTCTTCTCCACATTGATGAAGACTGGCCAAAATGAAGAGCTAAGGGTAGATGTTTCGTATGGAACTGAAGCCATGAACAATTTCAAGCAAGTCAAGCCTGTTTCCTCACCTCACAGCCATAACAAAGGTCATGCTGAGAATCTTGGAAAAAACTGAATACTATGGAATAAACACATTTACAAACATACAGTATTTTTTTAATTTTATTTATATTTGTATGTGTATGAATGTACTGTCTACATGCAGGTTTGTGCACCTGTGTCGTGCAATGCCGTGGAGGTCAGAAGAGGGTCTCCAATTTCCCTGGAACTAGAGTTACAGACGGTTCTCAGCCACCATGTGGGCGCTGGGGATCGAACCCAGGTCCTCTGCAAGAGCAGTCGGTACCCTTAACCACTAGGCTATCTCTCCAGCCCAACCTACAGTATTACAGATAAGTTATGATCAAGAAAACTTCTGCGATTCAGTTGTATTAATTTGAGTTAGCAAGTAACAGAAACATTTAAACATCCAAAGATTTCTTGTGGAATACCCAAGTGGCTTGGATAGTGAGTTACTCTGCATTAGATGTTACTGGTCTGTACATTTTTAAGGAGGCTATATGCTTAATTAGCTCTCTCTGCACTTATGGAAATCACAAAGTGTGTTCTAAGACATCAGCTTTCTGTTTGATTATAAAAACCTCTCCATTATAGGTACCTACTATCAGATGTGGAAGGTTTTCACAGTGAAAACAACGAAATACCTAAATGAAAAGAACAAAACCAAACAAACAAACAAACGAAGAAAAAAAAAAAAAAACCTTCAAACTTCTTTAGTGTTGGTCAATCCATTTTGTCCTGCCGAAAGGAAACAAAACTCTTGACACCGAGCAGCTTATCTTCCATGTCAGATAGGTGGAGAAACAAACTTTCCAGTTCTCTTGACACTAAAAGCAGAGAGATCTGAAGAGAACACACCCAGTCCACTGCCATTTGGGGGTTGGAGGCAACCTGACTTCTGATACATCTCTTCTGTGAGATAATCAGGCCAACTGTTCTGTGACTGTCAATCATTCCTTTATCCAAGATACTGCTCTGTACTTTCCTGGACACCCATCCTCACAGCTAACCCAAAATGCAAGACACACAGGGTCATTCAGATGAATGTGGTAATATTAAAAGAACTTTATCCACATTCTTGAGTCCCAAGGCCTTTCCCTCTCTTCCTTCTCCAAAGGATCCTTTACAGAAGACAACTTGTTGTGCTTCAGGGAGACTCAACCTCTCCTGAGACCTCCTGCCAGCTTTAGTAAGTAGACCTCTTTTGACTGGGTGTAAGAGGACAGTTCTTCGAGATCAGGATGTCTTGGTGGCAGGAATGGAAAGCATCTGCTAACATTGCATTCACAGTCAGCAAGCAAGGCATGCTGTACTCAGTGTGTGTCCCGGTGTCTATTCAGTTGGGATCTAACTCATGGAATGACCCTGTGCACATTTAAGATAGATCGTCCCACATCCATGAACTCAACCCTAAATGTTTTTCAAAGACACACCCAGATGCTTCTCTGCAGATTCTCCATCCAGTCATGGTGACAATCAGTATTTAACATGGCAACAGATAAGCATGAGTTAGCAGATGCAAAATGAGAATGCAGAGGGCAGTGGACATGACTTAGCTGGCTGTCCCAAAGAGACTTTTTTGACAGTCTCACTGCGTATCCCTGGCTGGACTGGAATTCATGATGTAGACCAGGCTGGCTTCAAAATCAGAGAAGTTTTCCCACCTCTGCTTCTATGTGGCTGGGAGTAATGGTGTGTGCTACCAAGCCCAGCCCTACAGCAGATTTTCAACCAGAAGTTTGGAAAAGCTGTCATTTTCACATATTTTAAACATAATATCTGAAACAATATTGCCAAATGAACTATAGAGGATAAAAGAAAAACAGGTATTCTGTAAAACAGGTATTTTGTAAGAATTGTTTTTCTGTGAAGATACAAAATATTTTATGTTTATAAATCTAACCAAATTTTAAGTTAAATAAAAGAGACTATAAGATTTATTTTCTAATGTATATATTTAGTATTTTATTTATATTTTTTTATTTTATATGTATGATTGTATTGCCTGCACATTGTTCAGTGACTGAGGAGGGTAGACGGTGTTGGATCTCCTGGAACTGGTGTTACAGGAGGTTGTTAGCCACCATGTGGGTGCTGGGATATGAACCAGGGTCCTCCACAAGGGCAGCCAGTGGTCTTAACCACTGAGCCATTCTCCAGCCCCCAAAGTTTGTTTTTTTTTTAACTGTTCCTGGAACCCAAAGGTTTCATTTTTAAATTGTGTGTGTGTGTGTGTGTGTGTGTGTGTGTGTGTGTGTGTGTGTGTATGTGTGTGTGGTGTTAATGGAACTCTAATCCAGGCCATATACTCATTAGATAAGTTTACTCTGACTGTGCCAGGAAAGCTTGATTCATCAGTGCAGCATAAGCATACCAACTCCCAGGGCTATGTTTACATCATTCTTCCTTACATATCACTTTGTTTGTATCCAGTGTGGGGTAACTATCTGCTTCACCTTGCAGCTGATAATGAGGCTTGCATTCAGACTTTCATGAAAGAAGAAAATAAGGGAGAAACAAAACCACAACATTTATGAAACAGGAAACAAACCAAGATTTTGCTTTTCTGTTCGAGATTTCAAGTTACCTAAACTCATGAGAACTGAAAAATTACCATTTGCATACACATAACTTTGTCTTATTATAAGAGACATGAATTCAGTATTCTAGAACTAATATTTCTAATTCAATGGGTTGAGTTACAGAAAACTAAAGATAATAATGTGTTATTTGGATCCAGCACCCCTGTTTAATTGATACACTGAGTGTTCTTGTCAATACAGCACACTAAGCTAAGCGCATAGCCCCTTCATGACAAGAGACAGCTCATGTGTGGGACAGATGACATCGAAAGTCTTAGCAACTGACAACTTAAGCAAAACAAAAATTGCTAATCACTGAAAGAGTTGGAATATATCTATCTGTATATTCATAAATTTTTTATCAAAATGCTGCAAAATCCCTATAGCCTATATGATCAAATAATATATAGCTATCTATAATTACTAAAATGATACAGAGTTGTCTTGGCAATAAATGGTCAAGAAAAGAAACAAGAACAGTTGCTTCTTGGCTGTAACTTTGTCCAGATGTTGCAACATAGAGCACTGTTGAAGAACTGAATGTAAAATGAATTACTTTAGGAAAATCATCTTCTTTGGGTGGAAAGCAAATTAATCCTACTTCACATAGCAAAAAAGGAAAGGAAGAATTATGGACTAATTAAGTAAATATTTGACCAGAATTTTAGATATTAGAAGAAAATGTCAGAGGGTGTTATTATCATATATAATATTATTTCCCAAAGATTCATAAGAAAATGTTTTACAGATATTTTTCAAGTAAAACACAATAGCCAATTGATATATGAAAAGGTGCTTGAACGTCAGTAATCAGAAACTGCAGATGCACACAGAATGCAAAGACAGCTAACATTTGAGAGTTTGGAACAGAAGTAGAGATGTAGAAAGCCACATGTTGTATGGACAAGACTGAAAAAGTGGCAGGGTAGGGATGCAAGGGGCAAGGGGTAGGTTCAGGGGGCAAGGGGCAAGGGGCAGGGGAGAAGGGGGAGGGGACTAGGACAAGGGGTAGGGAGGGGTAGGGCAGGGTAGGGAAGGCATTTGAAGCAAGTCAACCTTCATTTTGGAAGTACTTCTAACTTTGAGCTTTTACCTCAACAAGATTTTCACAGTTAATATTAAAATGCTATATCATATACTGAAACTTCACAAGCTCCACCATAAATGTGTACAAATTTGCAGTTAAAATATCACAGTATATTAGCATAATATAACAAAATTTCTGAACACCTGCCCACTGTGTCTTGAAAACAAAATCATCTTTTTGAAAATGTTTCTCCACTTATCTCTGCTACCATGTCATTTCAGGAAATGTAATAACCACAGTGAGCTATGGTACCTGTTTCATTAGACATCACATTTAGAAGTAAGCCTGTGACAGGGCTGGAGAGATTACCTAGCGGTTAAGAGCGCCAACTGCTCTTGCAGAGGACCTGGGTTCAATCCCCAGCACCCACATGGCGGCTGATAATCATCTTTAACTCCAGTTCCAGGGGAATTCGACACCTCTTCTGACCTCCACGTCATTGCACGACATGGGTGCACAAACATGCAGACAGTACATTCATACACATAAAAAAAATAAAAATTAAATTAAAAAATGTTTTTTTAAAAAATGGAGTAAGCCCGTGACAAGCATGCTGTTTGTTATTTAACCACATAATATATTTATGCATTTCTAGGGAGAATCGTGAATGACGCTAACATAAAGTTTCATCACAGGAGTCTGAGGGAGGAGGAATGAGTCAGGAAAAGAGCACACAGAAAAAAATGCGTATATTTGTCATTATTTACTTTTATCTATCTGAATAAAATTCCATAACATTTAATTTTTAAGTAGAGGTGGCTCAGTGGTTTTGAGGACTGACTGCACTTGCAGAGGACCTGGGTTCCATTACCAGATGGCAGTTCCAGGGGATCTAATGATTTCTTCTCACCTCTGCAGGCATTGCAGGACATGGATGTAGTTACATACATGCAGGCAATACACTCATACAAATAAAATAAAAATAATAAAATATAAAAAGTATCTGATAACTGGATGCCTGGGGGTATGTTACATAATTGTGTTTTGATATATATACATATATTAATACTAGATATTGGATGGATGTGTACAAACATATAGGAATGAGACTGTATATGTGCCTTATCTACACATGTACGCAAGCACAATGAATCTTTTTTTTTCTTTGTATGTGTATGAATGAACTGTCTGCATGTAGGTTTGTGCACCCATGTCATGAAATGCCTAGGAGGTCAGAAGAGGGTCTCGGATTCCCCTGGAACTGGAAACTACAGACGGTTCTTAGCCACCACGTGGGTGCTGGGGATCGAATCTGGGTCCTCTGCAAGAGCAGTCGGTGCTCTTAACAGCTAGGCTCTCTCCAGCCCCGCACAATGAATCTTATGTAGGTGTACAAACAAATATACATTAGTATAAAGAAATATATATTATGAAAATTAGAGGACTCTTTAATTAAAAGAAATTAATATAATATTCTGAGATTGGCAATTTCAAGTACACTTAAAGAAAATGCATTATTTCAGCTAGGCATTTTGCCATAAGCCTGTAATCCCAGCAGTCAGTAGATTGATGCTAAATGATAGTTAATGTGAGGCCAGTCTGGTCTACATAGCAAGATCTCATCTCCAAAGTAATAACAACAAAAAAGAAGAAAAAAAAAGAGTCCCCAAAGCTCACATTATTTTGTGCAGGAGGAATTAATGCTGTTCCTGAAGATTGGCAGGATTTAGAAGGTTGTATCTAAAAAGATAAAAGAGTATTTCAAATAAAAGTGAGCTTAAATTAAAAAGAAGTTAAAGCCCTGTATTGTGCTTTGAATAGAACAAGCAAGTTGACTGACTAGAGCCATAATTTCTCAAACTATTCAAAGGAACCTATGATGCCTGTGCTCCTTGGGATGCTCAGAGCCACCAAGGACTGGCGGATGAAGCCTCTTGACCCGCACGTATAGGAGATAGTTCTCCTGGAGTAGAAATCTTTCTCAGCTTTTACAGAGCAGCGGTAGGACACAAGCTGATTTTTATTTTTGATTTGGTTGTATTCAGAAACACCAGCAGCCCACATATTTGTGAAAATGAGAAATACCACCCAAACCCAAAAGTAGGTTAAAGTCAGGTCAGCAAGCTGCCTTCTGCTTCCTGAAAGCCTGCTGACTGCCTTGTGTATTCTACTTGGATACTTCTGATGGCAACACCATCCTCAGGATTGTGAGCCCAAGAATGACTGGGGCTTCACACTGAGACCTTGCTTCAAGATACCAAACCAAAATAAGAATTAAACAAGTTAATATCCTTGTTTAACAGTAAGACAATGATTCAAATCTTTAAAAATATACACAGTTTCCATGTGGATGCTGGGGATTGAACCCGGGCCCTCTGCAAGAGCAGTCAGCACACTTAACTGCTAAGCCATTTCTCTAGCCCCCCTCTTCTGACCTCCGATAGCAAGTGCATGAAATGGGTGCATAAACCTACAGCAGACAGTACATTCATACACATAAAAATTATATATATAATATATTTTATATATATATATATAAATATATAGATATATATATTAACTACATCTATTCTGTGACTTAAAACTCTTCAGTTTCCTAGAATTTAATTCAACTGTAAATTGAAATTACCAGTTAACTGTTAGGAAGATACAGATAGATGCATTTTGCTAAAATGTAAGTCTGCAAGGCAGTGACCAGCATTAATGCACATCTCTTAATATAAATAAAATCTAGTGGTTAACTCATTTCTTCACATTAGTGTATTTATGCTGAGAAGCATATAAGCAACGATTGATGTATGATAAAGAGGACCATATGATAAAAGAGTGTAATAGAATGTTAAGTTCCTGACATAGACACACACACACACACACACCTGATTTTCCAAACCCAGACCCACTTTTCCTTAAGACTTTATAATTAGCAGAGGAAATGCAACTTTTTGTTGTCTTTCTGTGTCTTTGACCATAGCTTTCTAGGTGCTTGTTAAGTGCTTGCTAAGTCCTTGTTAATGTGTGAACTAGTTAATATATGGTCTGCAACAGCCTTGTGTGAATTCAGTTAGGAATCTCCCATGCTCCCACCAAAAGAGGATTTCAATGTGGTATTGCTGAAATTTCCCTGTATGTTTTTCTCCCTACCAAAGGCTCTCCTTGTCAGTAACAGAGGAAGAAATTTGTGCTGACAGGCCAAGCTGAAGAAATGGGACTTTTTCTAGAGCTGAATAATTCCATTCTGTATTTTTAACCTTTTTTTAATATAATGCTTTTATTGATGTTGTGTGTATTTCAGACATCATTTTTCTGCTCAATTTAGGCATACTCCCCTTTCCCTTCCTCCTCACCTGACCCCAGATCATGCACTCTGCCATAACTGCCCTGCATCTTTCTCTGTCTTTTTTTTTTATGTTTAGGAATTCACATTTTCCTCCTTTAATTATATATTATTATAAAATATGAATACATACTTTCCACCTATATACAATAATTACAGGGTCTGAAAGTAAGTTGTGGTTCAATTCTAGAGCCCATAAGAGATTAACATTATAACAACATAGTTGCTTTCAGATAAAGAGAAATATAACAATAATGTTATTCAGTTCGCCTTTAAACTGGGGATTTGGTGTTAGAATCCACAAATGAAGGAAACCATTCCTTGTTTGTTTTTCTGGGGCTGTGTTACCTCACTTACCACAATGGCTTGAAGTTCTATCCATTTACTTGCAAAGTTCATGATGTCATCTTTCTTTACTGCTGAATAGTACTCTGTTGTATAGATGAACCACATTTTTGTCATCCACTCTTCTGTTGAGGGCCATTTGAGTTGGTTCCAGCTCTTCACTACTGTGAAGAGACCTGGAATAAACATGGATGTGCATGTATCTTTGCAGTAGGATGTGTCTTGTGGGTATATACCCAGGTGTGAGTGGTATGACTGGGTCAGGTGGTAGGTACATTTTGAGTATTTTAAGGGTTCAAAAAACAAACAATATCTCAATTGATGAAGAAAAAGCCTTTGACAAGATCCAGCATCCTTTCATGTTTAAAGTCCTAGAGGGTATTGAACTGAAGGGAACATTCCTCAACATGATCAAAGTCATATATAGCAAAGCCACTGCCATCATCATCCTAAATGGAGAAAAATTGGAACCATTTCCCTTAAAGGCAGGAACCCAGCAAGGCTTCCCCTTATCACCACTCGTCTTCAACATAGTGTTTGAAATGCTTGCTAGGGCAGTAAGACAAGAGAAGGAAATTAAAGGAGTACTAATCAGAAAAGAGGAAGTTAAACTATCCCTTTTTGCAGATGATATGATAGTTTACCTAAGGGATCCAAAAAAAAGTCAACCAGAAAACTTCTAGAAATGATTAAGAGTTTAAGTAAAGTGGCAGGATACAAAATTAATCTAGAAAAATCAGTAGCCTTTCTTTATACCAACAAGAAACAAGTGGAGAAGAAATATAAGAAGATCTTCCCACTCACAATAGCCTCAAAACTAATAAAATCCCTGTGAACAAACATAACCAAAGATATCTCTACAACAAAAAATTTTAAACCCCTAAAGGAGACTGAAAATGACATTAAAAGATGAAAGACTTCCCATGCTCATAGATTGGAAAATTTAATATAGTAAAAAACTCTAAATTGATATAGAGATTCAATGCAATCCCAATCAAAATCCCCATGAGCTTCTTCACAGACTTGGAAAAAAAATCATTAAATTCATATGGAAAAACAAAAGACCCCGAATAAAGGTGGAATGCTTTACCAAGCCATATTACAGGGCCATAGTCATAAAGACTGCCTGGTACTGGCACAAAAACAGACTTGTTGACCAATGGAACAAAATTGAAGATCCAAACTTGAGCTCATACAATTTCAGCCACCTCATATTTGAAAAAGGGGCAAAAAAAAAAAAAAACAAAAAAACTCAATGGAGGAAAGATAGCATCTTCAGCAAATGGTGTTGGCAAAACTGGATCACCATTTGTAGAAGAACCAAATTAAACCCCTACCTCTCACCCTGTACAAAAATAAACTCCAAGTGGAACAAAGATCTCAACCTGAAACCTGAAACCCTGAAGGTGATAGAAGAAAAAGTTGGCAGCAACCTACAAGACATAGGTGTAGGAAAAGACTTTCTAAATCAAACAGCAGCTGTACAGGAAATAAGGACAACAGCTGACAAGTGGGACCTCATCAAAATCAAAAGATTTTGTACAGCAAAAGAAACAATCAAGGAAGTTAAGAAAAAACCCACAGAGTGGGAGGAAACCTTCACCACAGATACATCAGACAAAGCATTAACATCCAGAATATATAAGCTACTTAAAAAGCAAAGAAGTAAGAAAACAAATGACCTACTCAAAAGATGGAGTAAAGAGCTGAACAGAGACTTCACCAGTAAGGAAGTAAAGATGGCTGAGAAACATCTTAAAAAGTGTTCAACATCATTAATAATTAAGGAAATGCAAATTAAAACCACACTAAGGTATCATCTCAC
>VZQC01000906.1:64848-83757 GCA_009823505.1 Rhizomys pruinosus | reverse complement strand
TTTTTTTTATGTTTAGGAATTCACATTTTCCTCCTTTAATTATATATTATTATAAAATATGAATACATACTTTCCACCTATATACAATAATTACAGGGCCTGAAAGTAAGTTGTGGTTCAATTCTAGAGCCCATAAGAGATTAACATTATAACAACATAGTTGCTTTCAGATAAAGAGAAATATAACAATAATGTTATTCAGTTCGCCTTTAAACTGGGGATTTGGTGTTAGAATCCACAAATGAAGGAAACCATTCCTTGTTTGTTTTTCTGGGGCTGTGTTACCTCACTTACCACAATGGCTTGAAGTTCTATCCATTTACTTGCAAAGTTCATGATGTCATCTTTCTTTACTGCTGAATAGTACTCTGTTGTATAGATGAACCACATTTTTGTCATCCACTCTTCTGTTGAGGGCCATTTGAGTTGGTTCCAGCTCTTCACTACTGTGAAGAGACCTGGAATAAACATGGATGTGCATGTATCTTTGCAGTAGGATGTGTCTTGTGGGTATATACCCAGGTGTGAGTGGTATGACTGGGTCAGGTGGTAGGTACATTTTGAGTATTTTAAGGGTTCAAAAAACAAACAATATCTCAATTGATGAAGAAAAAGCCTTTGACAAGATCCAGCATCCCTTCATGTTTAAAGTCCTAGAGGGTATTGGACTGAAGGGAACATTCCTCAACATGATCAAAGTCATATATAGCAAAGCCACTGCCATCATCATCCTAAATGGAGAAAAATTGGAACCATTTCCCTTAAAGGCAGGAACCCAGCAAGGCTTCCCCTTATCACCACTCGTCTTCAACATAGTGTTTGAAATGCTTGCTAGGGCAGTAAGACAAGAGAAGGAAATTAAAGGAGTACTAATCAGAAAAGAGGAAGTTAAACTATCCCTTTTTGCAGATGATATGATAGTTTACCTAAGGGATCCAAAAAAAAGTCAACCAGAAAACTTCTAGAAATGATTAAGAGTTTAAGTAAAGTGGCAGGATACAAAATTAATCTAGAAAAATCAGTAGCCTTTCTTTATACCAACAAGAAACAAGTGGAGAAGAAATATAAGAAGATCTTCCCACTCACAATAGCCTCAAAACTAATAAAATCCCTGTGAACAAACATAACCAAAGATATCTCTACAACAAAAAATTTTAAACCCCTAAAGGAGACTGAAAATGACATTAAAAGATGAAAGACTTCCCATGCTCATAGATTGGAAAATTTAATATAGTAAAAAACTCTAAATTGATATAGAGATTCAATGCAATCCCAATCAAAATCCCCATGAGCTTCTTCACAGACTTGGAAAAAAAATCATTAAATTCATATGGAAAAACAAAAGACCCCGAATAAAGGTGGAATGCTTTACCAAGCCATATTACGGGGCCATAGTCATAAAGACTGCCTGGTACTGGCACAAAAACAGACTTGTTGACCAATGGAACAAAATTGAAGATCCAAACTTGAGCTCATACAATTTCAGCCACCTCATATTTGAAAAAGGGAAAAAAAAAAAAAACCCTCAATGGGGGGAAGGATAGCATCTCAGCAAATTGATGCTGGCATTCACCATTTGTAGAACAAAATTAAACCCCTACCTCTCACCCTGTACAAATATCAACTCCAAGTGGATCAAAGATCTCAACGTGAGACCTGAAATCCTGAAGGTGATAGAAGAAAAAGTTGCCAACAACGTACAAGATATAGGTGTAGGAAAAGACTTTCTAAATCAGACAGCAGCTGCGCAGAAAATAAGGTCAACAATTGGCAAATGGGATCTCATCAAACTCAAAAGCTTCTATACAGCTAAAACAAGAATGAAGGAAGTGAAGAGAAAACCCAAAGAGCGGGAGGAAACCTTCACCACTGATACATCTGACAGAGCATTAACATCCAGAATATATAAGCTACTTAAAAAACAAAGAAGTAAGAAAACAAATGACCTACTCAAAAGATGGAGTGGATCTTTGTGAGTTCAAGGCCAGCCTGGTCTACAGAGTGAGTTCCAGGACAGCTGGGACTACAGGGAGACCCTGTCTCGAAAAGACAAAAAAAAAAGATGCAGTAAAGAGCTGATAGGACTAGCTAAGATCAAGAAAACAAAAGAAACCAAATGTTGGAGAGGTTGAGGTGAAAGCGAAGCACTCATCCACTGCTGGTGGGAATGTAAATTTTTACAACCATTATGGAAAGCAGTGTGGAGAACACATTTCTTCTAAGCTAGAGCAGTAAGAGAAAAGAAAAATATGAAGGGGTTACATTACAGATAGGTGAATACATCAATGATCCCTATTCATAGATGAGCATGATTCTGTACTTTAAAAAGCCTGTGGATTTCACCATAAAATGCTCATATTTGATCAGCACTATTAAGAAAGAGTCAGAAGAAAAATTAATGTATGAAATCAGCAGTTTTTAAATGTGCTGACAGGACTCTAGTGGATGAACCTGCACCAAGGGACATCTAGGTGCAAAAGCTTGATCAGATAGGCCTTAACATATATGACAGAATCCATGAAATCTGTGGGGTAGGAATGAAGGAGGAAGGTCAAAATATGATTAAGATTTATTACATGAAATACTCAAAATAATAAAAAGATTCATTAAAAAAGAAAAGGCACAAAAGGTCAACATCCTCAGCAATCCTGTACGTGTAAATTCAAACTACACAGACTTTCCTACTCAGCATACTGTTGACTGCTGATTTTTATATACAGTCTTCATTATCTTCAGAACCTTTCCTATGCGTCTTACATCTACATATTGTACTGTGATCATATTCTACCAGCATTATGGACCCTTAATTCCTGCCTGCTCCTGATTAACCTCATCTTATGTCCACCAGTCCTTCTACTTTCATGTTTTCCTTCATGTGTACAGGTCTTAGATAAATGGTCATTGCTTCTGTGTGTTCATGATTGCAACAACCGTGTCACGTCCAGAAGATGGCATGTTAGCATACTTCTCCCCATCCTCTGCCAGTAATAATTTTTCCATACAGTCTTCCACAGTACTTTCTGAGCCTTGGCATAGATAAGGAAAACATCCCATTTAGTGCTGAGCACTTAGTCCCTTATTCTCAGTCCTCTGGTGAGTTATGATTCTTTGTTTTAACTGCTACCCATTGCTGAGAAGGCTTCTCTGGATCTGAAAATGTACCAGTTTATGGGTCTAGAATGTCATTTAACTGCATGTACATTTACCAATACGGCAGAAGTAGATTCTCTCACAGAGTCTGTGACCTTGCAAGTCATATATTTTGATGAGGTTTACAGTACCAGGCACACATTTCTCTGGTGGAGCAGACCTCAGTCCCAATCAGGAAGTAGTAGTTTGGCTCTGGAATGCTCCCGCCACTATTGCACAAATAGTGGATCCTTTTTATATTGCAGATAAAAGGCTCCACAGGTGGGTTACCAGATAGCTGAGATTTTTCTCCCCCAACACCTTACATAGCACCTCCTGGCACTGTGAATGCTGGGAGCAGGGAGGAAACTTCCAGCTCAGTTTGAATCTGATTTGTTTGCTTCTCTTTAGTAGTTCATCATAAAACCATGTTGAACTTTGTCAAATGCATTTTCTGTATTTAGCAAAGTAACTAGTCATACTTTTTGTCTTAAGTGACATATTATAATTTTGATCGCATATTTCTTTTTTTTTTTTTTTTTTTTTTTTTTTTTTTTTTTCTTTTTGTGAGGGTCTTCCTGTAGCTCCAGCTGGCCTGGAACTCACTCTGTAGACCAGGCTGGCCTTGAACTCTCAAAAATCCACCTGCCTCTGCCTCCCAAGTGCTAGGATTAAAGGCGTGCGCCAACATGCCTGGCTAATCGCATAGCATATTTCAAATCAACCCTCACTACCTGTGCTGAAAAAAGCAGGGTCACAGTGTTTGACTTCCTTCTTGACCCCAGTTTGGATATCATTTAGTTTGGAAATTTTTCTTGTAGGGTCATAAGGGACTGAGAAAGAAGTTGAAATTTTGAATATAAGTTTTTACTGAATATAAGTATGTTGTTCTAAATGAGTGACAGGTCCCTGGGCTTCTGTATTTATTTATTTTACTTTTTGTTTGTTATTTTTATTTTAGGTGTATGAATGCATTTACTGCTTGTGTATAACTGCATCTGTATCATGAAATTCCCATGGAGCTACATTGTTGGAGTTTTGTTTTACGTACATGTGCCCAGTACCTCTCTCTCTCTCTCTCTCTCTCTCTCTCTCTCTCTCTTTCTTTCTTGAAATAATACAGTATGTAACCTGTTTTGAGTTTTACAAGACCCCACAGTTAAGAGATATTTTAAAGAGACTTTGGACTTTTAAACTGTTGGAATATTTAAAAAGTGTGGCTAGGATCAAGAAAACAAATGATACCAAGTGCCGTAGAAGTTGTGGGGAAAAGGGAACACTCATCCACTGCTGGTGGGAATGTAAACTCGTACAGCCATTATGGAAAGCAGTGTGGAGAACCATTGGAAGACTTGGAATTAACTTGCCCCCTGACCCAGCCATACCACTCCTGGGCATGTACCCACAAGACTCACCCCACCACAGAGATACGTGCACAGCCATATTTATTTCAGCTCTCTTCACAATAGCAAGGAGCTGGAACCAACCTAAATGTCCCTCAACTGATGTGTGGATAGAGAAAATGTGGTACATCTACACAATGGAGTTCTAGGCAGCAGTAAAGAAAGACGACATCATGAGCTTTGCAGGAAAATGACTGGAGCTAGAGGACATCATGCTGAGTGAAGTAACACAGTCCCAGAAAAACAAATGACGAATGGTATCCCTCATCTGTGGATGCTAGTACCAATTACCTAGTTGTAAGTATTTCTTGTGTATGGCCCCCTGAGCTTTTGTCCAAATCAGTTGGGAGTGATGCATATTGGAAACAAGAAGAACAAGAACAACAGAAAGTACTGCATCGAAGAACTGACTGAAACCATGAACTTCTGCTCAAAACAGTCAACTTCCTCATGGAGAATATTGAGAAAGACTAAGAAAGAGATGAAAAGCATGTTTGGCAGAATGCATGAGCTCTGGTGGGGTGGGGGGATGGGGGGGACAAGGGTCTTATGTAAAAATAAATAAATAAAAAGCGTGGTGTTTTAAAATTGTGTTGTGTTGCTTCATATTGCAATATTAAAATTAACATCATGTCCCAGGGACAAAAAATGGAAAATCCATGATTTAATAGTGATATATTTGTGTTTTAGACAAGGGGTCAGTTGTCCTGAATAGCTTCAGCTGTCAGCTTAGCACATCTGGTTGAAGGGAACCTCAACTGAGGAATTTTTCCATTGGATTGTCCTATGGCTATGTCTGTGGAGTATTTTCTTGACTGTTGTTGGTGTGGGAGGGCCCAGCCACTATGGGTGGTGCTACCCCTGGCAAGTAATACTGTGTTGTATAAGAAATCAGGGTAAGCACAGACCAGGGGAGCAATCTTGATAGCATTCCTCAGTGGTCCCATGGTCCGTGCTTAAGCCTCTGCCTCCAGATTCCTGCTTGATCTCTGTCCTGGCTTCCCTGGATGAAAGACTGGACTGTAAGCTGAAAAAACCCTTTGTCCCCAATATGGTTTTGTCACGGTGTTTATCACTGCAATAAAATGTAAGGCACCCAATGACCTATGTTACACCCTTTACATGAGCAAAAAATACTCCTCAGCTCTGAGCTTCAGAAGAAGCCTTGAAAACAGGCCTCTGTGGGATTTTCCAAGTCCAAACTATCCAAGAGTGGAGCAAAAACATCATCATCAGTCAGAAGAAAAGCAATACTTCTGAAATGGCCACATATCCAAGACCAAGGATGGACCCTGATGTTTGTGTAAGCCTGAAATAAAATGATGTAATTTAGTTATCATCAATATTCCAGAAAAGAAGAGAGAAAAGTAATAGAAGAAAAGTAATGACAAGCATTAAACCAATAAATCCAGAGAAAAATCATTAGAATAAGTACATAAATTTACTTTTAAGATAGTATTAGATAGCCCTGCATTTTATATCATTATCCAAGGAATAAAGACATGCATAGGTTAAAATCAAGAAATAGAGAAGACATATGCAAAACTCTATAGAAAGATCATCTTAACATTACATATAACTCAGAATAAAGACTGTAATAAAGAAATTACATATGATAAATCATTAAATTTTCAAAATTACAAAAAATGAGCTAATGAAGTTTGGTGAACAGATAGCATGACAATGGAGAACTTACCCTGGAAGGATGGACCCAGTGAAAAAAAATGAAGGTTTTTGTAAGTTCAAGTAACCACAGAATTTTAAATACTAGACAGAAAATGAAAGATATCTCTCTTGGAGAGCACATGAGCAAGAGAGAGAGAGAGAGAGAGAGAGAGAGAGAGAGAGAGAGAGAGAGAGAGAGAGAGAAACACTTTACTCTTGGTAAGTGGCAAAAGTAGACACAACTCTGGCAGCCACACAGAAGACATGAACTCTTGCTAAGATGTTCAGCTATTCACAGCAAACGTATTCTCGTAGACTCAGAAATCAGCAGGGAATATTCTATACCACCTGCCCATGAATCTTGAACTAGTCTCCCTCACAAGTAGCTTCTTTATTCTTTATTCTGTCTTAAACCATGATCTCTACCATTCTGAAGACCCAGAGAATTGCAGAAACTTAGAAAAATAACAAACTGTTTAATCTACAGGAAATAGATTGTGCCTAAAACAGGCAAAATAATGGAAATCCCCCAAATTCTCCAGAACCTGACTTGGCCCAAAACTGTTGGAGTTCATGTGGAAGAGCAGGACCATGCGTGAAAGAATGAACACAGCCCCTAGGTGCTGAAAGACATGCGATGGGATTTACTGACACAGGTCCTTGAAGGAAGGAAGGGCTGCTGTGCTCATGTTGGAATTTTATTTTAACCGGGAGTCCCATTTCAGACTTTGAGCTCTAGAAATAAAACAAAAATGGTTCAAACTAATAAGTCTGTGTTAATGTGCTTTGCAGAAATAGGAACCTCACTGTATCCTAATTTGCCCATCCTCCTTGGCACTAGCAACTGGTATTGAGCACCCACTGGACTTCTTCCACTGGGCCAAGTTACAGCCCTAGTACTGGTTTTCAAATTCCCATCTTTCTTTGTCCTTTCCTGATGTTTGAAAATCTCAGTGTGGTTCAAGCCTCTACATGAAGGGAGGAGTGGAGGAACCAGGTGCACAAATGAAAAGTGAAATTTATGCTTAAGTTAATATTTGACAATTAAATGAAATTCAAATATCATTAAGGAGTGAAATAGAAATTTATTTCTTTGTTTTCATTGTATGGTTCATAAGGAAGTCGTAGAGGATAAGTACAAGATTTGGTGTAGGTACTAAGGTAGGCAGGTGACTGGAAGACAGGCTTTGCAAGAGCACTGAAGGAACACAGCTGAGACACACAAATCTGAAATCCTGTGGAAAAATGGAAGAAAAGACATCTAAGCACAAGATTAATTAACAAAAGAGTCCAGACTTGAGTCATTCATCCTTGGGATATGAAAACTAGTTAAAACACTGAATGTGTGTTGTTACAGCTACTAATGACTATCAGAGCATACCTGGCATCCTTTTCTCTGATCTGAAATATTTATTCATCAACTTCTGGACTTTCTGTTTCAAACAAGATCTCTTTTAATTTTAGTCTTAGAGCAATTGTCTCTGAGAAGACTTTCCCTCAAATGCATCTGTGAGAAGGGAAATCACAGATGAATAATTTTTACCTTAAAGAATATTTACTAACTACAGCAGGTTTGGATGACAAAACTTTTCATTCAGTAGTTACACATTAGTTTTACTGCATATACTATCTGATTTCATGGACATTCTCCATGAGTTTTACTCTAAAAGTTGGTATCATTTGTCTATCCAGTTCTTTATATCATTCAATATTTGACAAAAGATGCTTGTGTTGACTTCTGTACTGTTATGCACAGATGAAAAATGATAGTTTGCTGAAGAAGCTAATGTTATCTTTGAATATATGATTCATTAACACTATAACTTGTTTTGGTGAGAGTTGAGAGATGCACTAATCTATTTCAGTATAAATTAAGTAGTTGGGAGTCAGTTTAATACTATGTCTGATTAGCAGAATAATAGAATTAGATTTTGCTGTATGGCTTGTGACTTGTCTAGAAAGGGACACCTCAGGGTAATTGCACATATGAACCTGTAGTATTTTTGACATCATGCACAAGACCTGTGCAAGCCCAAACTGGACAAAAATTCAGCATGAATGTTGTAGGTAAGCAAGAAGACTCAGCCCTAGTGGAGAGTGTTGGCCATTGACAGCTGCTAGGAAAGGGAGAGTTAGTTTTTTTTTATGGGGATGATCCCTGGTAGGTTGACCAGACACTAAAGGATAGCCCCATATTCAAGAGCATTTGGGGAACATAGCTTGGGTTCAATAGATTTTTATTTTAAATATAATAATTTTATTGATGTTTTGTGTATTTTGGATGTCATTTTTCAGATTAATTTAGACATATTCCCCTTTCCTCTCCCCCCACCCCACCCCAGATCATGAATTCTGCCATACATGTCCTATATCTTTCTCTCAGTCTTTTTAAAGTTTTTCTCTGCAAAGGTTTATTGTTTGGGGCAGGATTTAACTATATCAGTCCATTCTTTGACCCAGTCCTTATGTTGTTGTGGTTCATTCCCAATTGTATTGCTCCAAAATATTCATATATAAATATCATATATGTACCAGAATTTTGTCCTCCAGGAATAAACTATATGTTATCTCCAATATATGTGTAGGAGTTCACATTTTTCCCTTTAATTTTATATTACTCTAAAATGTGAATATATACCTTCCACCCATATACATTAATTACCATGTCTGAAAGTAAGTGGCAAGTTAATTCTAAGCCTCATTAAGAGATTTACATTGTAACATCACAGTTACTTTCGTGTAGAAAGAAATATAACAATAACATTGTTGAGTTTGCCTTTCAATTGGGGCATTTGGTGCTAGAATCTGCAAATGAGGGAAGTCATTCACCATTTCTTTTCGGGGGGACTGTGTTACTTCACTTAGCATAATGGCTTCCAGTTCCATCCATTTACCTGTAACATTCATGATGTCATCTTTCTTTACCACTGCATAAAACTCCATTATGTAGATGTACCACATTTTTGTTATCTACTCCTCAGTTGAGGGGCATTTGGGTTGGTTCCAGCTCTTCACTATCATGAAGGGGGCTGCAATAAACATAGATGTGCATGTATCTTTGCAGTAGGATGAGTCTTTGGGATACATGCCTAGGAGTGTTATGGCTGGGTCAGGTGGCAGGCTCATTTTGAGTCTTTTAAGGGTTTTCCACACTGCTTTCCACAGTGGTTGTATGAGTTTACATTCCTACCAGCAGTGGATGAGTGTTCCCCTTTCCCCACAACTTTCCCACCATTTAGTGGCTTTAGTTTTCTTGATCATAGCCAGTCTTATTGGAGTGAGATGATATCTTAGAGTGGTTTTAATTTGCCTTTCCTTAATTATTAATGATGCTGAACACTTTTTAAGATGTTTCTCAGCCATCTTTACTTACTGGTGAAGTCTCTGTTCAGTTCTTTACTGCATTTTTTTGAGTAGGTCGTTTGTTTTCTTACTTTTTGTTTTTTGAGTAGTCTATCTATTCTGGATGTTAATGATCTGCCAGATGTATCACTGGTAAAGATTTCCTCCCATCTGTGGGTTTTCTCTTCACTTCCGTCATTCTTTCTTTAGCTGTACAGAAGCTTTTGAATTGATGAGGTCCCATTTGTCAACTGTTGACCTTATTTCCTGCACACCTGCTGTTTGATTTATAAAGTCTTTTCCTACACCTGTGTCCTGTAGGTTACTGCCAACTTTTTCTTCTATCACCTTCAAAGTTTCAGGTCTCATGTTGAGATCTTTGATATACACATAGTTGATTTTTGTACAAGGTGAGAGGTAGGGGGTTTAATTTTGTTCTTCTACATATGGTGATCTACTTTTGCCAGTATCATTTGCTAAAGATGCTATCTTCCCTCCAATGAGCTTTTTTGGCCCCTTTATCAAATATGAGGTGGCTAAAATGGTAGGTGATTCCCCCCTGTTTTGCATTTTTGCTCAGGGTTGCTTTAGCTATTCTGGATATTTTGTTTTTCCATATTTAAGGATTTTTTTCCACGTCTGAGAAGAAACTCATGGGGATTTTAGTTGGGATTGCATTGAATCTGTATATTAATTTGGGTAGAGTGGACATTTTTACTATTTTAGTTTTCCAATCCATGAGCATGGGAAGTTTTTCCATCTTTTGATGTCTTTTTCAATCTCCTTCTTCAGGGGTTTTAAATTTTTATTGTAGAGATCTTTGGTGTCTTTGGTTAGGTTTGTCCCCAAGTATTTTATTTTTGAGGCTACTGTGAGTGGGAAAGTGTCCTTAAATTCCTTCTGTAGTTGCTTATTGTTGGTGTAAAGTAATGCTACTGATTTTTCTAGGTTAATTTTGTATCCTGCCATTTTACTGAAACTCTTAATAGTTTCTAGGAGTTTTCTGGTAGAGTTTTTAGTATCCCTGAGGTAAGCTATCATATCATCTCCAAACAGTGATAGTTCACTTTCCTCTTTTACAATTAGTACTTCTTTAATTTCCTTCTCTTGTCTTATTGCCCTAGCAATCATTTCAAGCACTATATACCCTCTTATAGTATCAGTCAGCTTTTCATGACATGGGCACAATTACAGACAAGTTGACAAAAACTCATATATATGAAATTAAAATAAATAAATACTTAAACGTTAAAACTAGAGGGAAATACATTCTTGCTATTGCAATTACTGCTTTACATATTTAGTAAACACAAATTTCAATATGAAATGATGTAAAGATCACGGTCCAAGATTTTAATCTAATAAAACTGTGGCAGTTTATGAGATATTAAATAGAAAAATAACTAGAGGAGATCCTTTCAGCATTAAGCTCAGTGAAGTAAAGGTAAATCTCCCAGTAATGAACTACAGCGTGCAGTGTGCAGTACTATTTGTAGTCTAAGAACAGAAGTCTTAAGAGGTGCTTAGGCAGTAAGTAAAACACATGTCATCCCAACAAATAGTGGCAATGCTTCTTCCTGACCATATTGGGAGTATTTGAAAATTAAACTCGAGCATAACAGTGACCTGTCCTGTGAAATAAAGTTGTGGCCATCCTGTTCTGTCCATGACAACCAGGATTCTCTACTAGAGCATTCCCCAAGAAAGGATCATGGTGTGACCACAAACTGATCAGCATTAGAAGCAGAATTCAAAGTTCCTATGCATTCCTGAGTTGTCACAGTTCAAAAGAAGACTTCACAAGGGGTTCTATCTATAAAATATTTTAACAAACAAAACGATAAAGTAGTATGGAGAACTAGAATGTCAATATTAGATCTATCAAGTGGTAGGATGATCAAATTACTATGGCTTATCTTCAGTCAAGTATTGAGTCTTCTTTGGAAAGTGTCTGTAATTCTATCATTGTCCTGACAGGGATCTGGGGGAGATGTCATGTCTCTGTTTCCAGTGTGGACTTCATGAAAGTCTTCTAAATTCTAGTAAAGAGTCTCACGTCTACATGTTTGGCCTGAAACCCAGTACTCTATAGAAAATGTTTATGGGGCTGGAGAGATGGCTCCGTGGTTAAGAGCAGAGACTGCTCCTGCTGAGGACCAGGGTTCAATTTCCAGCACCCACGTGGCAGCTAAGGACCATCTTTAACTCCAGGTCCATGGGAATCCGACACCTCCTTCTGACCTCCACACCATTTCATGACACAGTGCACCAACCTACATGCAGGCAGTACATTTATACAAATAAAACATAATACATTTTTAAAAATTTTAAAAAAGAAAATGCCTAAACAGTGTGAAGGCCAGATCATGCTTGCATTTCCTTTGTCCAGTTAAACCCTACCAAGATAGCCTGCCTCTAGGAGATTCTGCCTCCCAAGAGAGAGAAATTATGAGTGTTGATAAGGTGAGACACAAAGGAAGCCATCAATAAATACATGGAAAACATTTTTTTTCTTTAATTGAAGAACTCAAAGAGAAAAGGAGAACATCTTCACACCAGTAGTAAAGGGAAGTTGTCATGTCATGCATTGTTTTACAATATCATTTGATTTTCTTACAGATGACAGAACACAACCTATGCAGTTACTTTTGTTCTCTGTTTTCTTAGACAAGGGTTTCACTATCTTTATACCTGCCCAAGACTCATGATCCTCCTGCTTAGCTTCCTGAGTACTAAGATTAAAGGTGTCAAAACCATTCTCTCCTTTTAGTTTCCTCAAAATGAGTTTTTGTCTAGGGTTATAGCTCAGTGGTAAAGTGTATTCTTATTTGAATGAAGCCATAGATTCAATCCCAGTTTCACAATGGAAAATATAAACAAAATAAAGATTTCTAAAACTTATAAAAGATGTAGGTCTCTGGCCTTTTCCTGTCTTTGACTCTTTTCCTGTCCCACATTTACCTTGGCTCATTTCTCTGAGTATTTAGGCCCAGTGACAAGATGAGAACTCAACTTCTGCTCATATTTGGCATTGCCACTAAAGAACAGGAACAGTGGTCTTGTTTTAGACTTTAATGGGTTGTGATTTTGAATATACAGAAACTCTGATATAATGAAGTCTGCAATAGACTTAGTAGTACAACTTTAATGATGTCCTCCCATGGCTATTTATTTAGTTTTATAGTTAATTAAATTTGCTAAACTGTACAGACAATGGTTTGACTTACAATAAATTTCAGATGAACATTGGAAAAATCTGCCGTTGGGACTTCCTGTTTGTTTAGGCCTACATTTATGTAACTGGCTAAATGCACACAAGGATGAAGTTTTATAAATACAAATGAGCTGGATGAGGTGGTGCACACCTTTAATCCCAGCACTTAGGAGGCAGAGGCAGAGGCAGAGGCAGGCAGATCTCTGTGAGTTCAAGGCCAGCCTGGTCAACAGAGCAAGCTCCAAGTCAGCTGAAGGTGCAGGGAGACCCTGTCTCAAAAAGACCAAAGGAATAAAAAAATAAAAGATAAATCAATAAATAAGTACAAATGAATTGTACAAAGATAGATGTAGAAAAACACCATTATATATTTAGCATGTTGAAGCTGTATCTATCTGTCTCAAATAGTGTGTAGATTTATAACAAATAGCATATATATTTAAATAAATGTATTTTAAAATATTTTATTCATTATTTTTAATTCGTGTATATGAATGCATTGTCTGCATAAAAGTAGGTTCACTCATGTTGTACAGTGTGAATGGAGGACAGAAGAACATAACAGATCTCCTGGAACTGGAATTACATATGGTTCTTAGTTGCTATGTGGGTGCCGAGAATTGAACTCTAGTTCCATGTAAAGACAGCCAGTGTTATTAGCCACTGCGTCATCTCTCTAGCTCCACAGCAGCTCCTGTACATTTTGTTTATTTTCTTTTTTTTCCTCATCATAACTACATATGACTTTATTTTTAGCTGTTACCTTTGCAACCATTATCTACATGCCCAGGTGGCTTTTCAGCTTACTTGAAGGACTAAATAGGTATAATGTACTTCTTTTTTAAATTTTTTTATTTTTTTATTTATTATATTTTAAGGGATTCACAATATAAGAGCACAATTGTTTTCAGATCACATTGACTTTGCTCAGTATGCCATACAATTAGGTAATTGGTGCTAGCATTCACAGATGAGGGATACCATTCCTCATTTTTCTGGGACTGTGTTACTTCACTCAGCATGATATCTTCTAGCTCCAGACATTTACCTGCAAAGTTCATGATGTCATCTTTCTTTACCATTGCATAGAACTCCATTGTGTAGACGTACCACATTTTCTCTATCCACTCGTCAGTTGAGGGCACTTGGGTTGGTTCCAGCTCCTTGCTATTGTGAAGGGAGCTGAAATAAACATGGCTGTACATGTATCTCTGTGGTAAGATGAGTTTTGTGGGTACATGCCCAAGAGTGGAATGGATGGATCAGGTGGCAAGTTCATTCCAAGTCTTCCAAGGGTTCTTCACACTGCGTTCCATAGTGGCTGTATGAGTTTATATTCCCACCAGCAGTGGATGAGTGTTCCTCTTGCCCCACAACTTCTACAGCACTTGGTATCATTTGTTTTCTTGATCCTAGCCAGTCTTATTGGAGTAAGATGATATCTTAATGTGGCTTTGATTTGCATTTCCTTCATTATTAATGATGTTGAACACTTCTTAAAGATGTTTCTCAGCCACCTTGAATTCCTCACTTGTGAAGTCTCTGTTCAGCTTTTTGCTCCATCTATTGAGTGGGTCATTTGTTTTGTTTCTTCTTTGATTTTGAGTAGTTAATATATTCTGGAAATCAATGCATTGTCAGATGGATCTGAAGTGAATGTTTCCTCCCACTCTGTGGGATTTCTCTTCACTTTCTTGATTGTTTCTTTTGATGTACAGAAACTGTTGAGTTTAATGAGGTCCCATTTGTCAATTGTCAACCTTAATTTTTGTGCAGCTGCTGTCTGATTTATGAAGTCTTTTCCTATGCCTATGTCTTGTAGTCTGCTGCCAATTTTTTCTTCTATCACCTTCAGAGTTTGGGGTTTCATGTTGAGGTCTTTAATCCATCTGGAGTTGACTTTTGTACAGGGCGAGAGGTAGGGGTTTAATATCATTCTTCTACAAGTGGTGATCCAGTTTTGCCAACAACACTTGCTGAAGATGCTGTCTTTTCTCCATTGTGTCTTCTTGGCCCCCTTGTCAAATATGAGATGGCTGAAATTGTATGTGCTCAGGTTTGGATCTTCGGTTTTGTTCCATTGGTCAACAGGTCTGTTTTTGTGCTAGTACCAGGCTGTTTTTATGACTATAGCCCTGTAGTATCATTTGAATTCTGGTATAGAGATTCCCCCCTGTGTAGCTCTTTTCACTCAGGGTTGTTTTGACTATTTGGGGTCTTTTGTTTTTTCAAATGAAATTAAGGACTTTTTTCCAAGCTTGTGAAGAAATTCTTGGGGATTTTAACTGGGATTGCATTAAATTTATACAAGAGTTTGGGTAGAATGGACATTTTTACTATATTAATTTTCCCAGTCCATGAGCATGGGAGGTTTTTCCATCTTCTGATGTCTTCTTCAATTTCTTTCTTCAAGGGTTTAAAATTTTTGTTGTAGAGATCTTTGGTGTCTTTGGTTAGTTTTGTTCCTAGGTATTTTATTGTTTTTGAGGCATTTGTGACTAGGAAGGTCTCCTTGAATTCCTTCTTCAGTTGCTTGCTGTTGGTGTAAGGAAATGCTACTGATTTCTCTAGGTTAATTTTGTATCCTGCCACTTTACTGAAGCTCTTAATTGTTTCTAGGAGTTTTCTGGTGGAGTTTTTGGCATCTCTTAAGTAAACAATCATATCATCAGCACAAAGAGATATTATGACTTCCTCTTTTCCAATTAGTACTCCTTTAATTTCCTTTTCTTGCCTTATTGCCCTGGCAAGTGTTTCAAGTACTATATTGAAGAGGAGTGGTGACAGGGGGCAGCCTTGCCAAGTTCCTACCTTTAAAGGGAATGTTTCTGTCATTTCCCCATTTAGGATGATATTGGCTGTGGGTCTCCTGTATATGGCTTTGATTACATTGAGGAATGATCCCTCCAATCCAATTCCCTCTAGGACTTTAAGCATGAAGGGATGCTGGATTTTGTCAAAGTTTTTTCTGCATCAATTGAGATGATCCTGTGGTTTTTGTCTTTTAGTCCATTTATATGCTTGATGATGTTTATTGATTTTCATATGTTGAACCATCCCTGCATCTCTGGTATGAATCCAACTTGGTCATGATGGATGATCTTCTTTATGTGATTTGCCAGTATCCTGTTTAGAATTTTGGCATCTGTGTTCATTAGGGAGACGGGTATATATTTCTCCTTCTTGGTTGTATCTTTGCCTGGTTTTGGTAATACAGTGATGCTGGCTTCATAGAAGGAATTTGGGAGAATTCCCTATGTTTGTATCCTTTTAAACAATTTGAGTAATAATGGTTGTAAGTCTTTAGGAAATGTTTTCTAGAATTCTGCTGTGAATGTTTATTTTCTTACATTTGACTTAAACTTCAATTTCCCATTCCTGCTAACCAAAATTTAAACCTTTTCCCCTGTTTTGTTTCTTTCCTTGGATACAATTTCTGATTAAATATCTAAGTTGATCTTGAACTTGGAATAGTCTTCCTGCCTTAGCCTCTGAAATGTAGGGATTAAAAGCACAAGCCAATACATAAGCCTAAAACCTTTTATTCCTTGTGTTTATACCTTCATTTTGAGATTTCTTAATGAAATATATTCATACTATTCAAAATATTATAAATAATTTTAATAACATTACTTTTAAAATACACTTTGGGGCTGGAGAGATGGCCTAGCGGTTAAGAGCACTGACTGCTCTTGCAGAGGACCCGGGTTCGATCCCCAGTACCCACACAGCGGCTGAGAACTGTCCATAATTCCAATTCCAGGAGAACTCCAGTTCCAGGGGAATCCGATGCCCTCTTCTGACCTCCGCAGTATTGCACAACACAGGTGCACAAACTTCCATGCAGACTGTACATTCATACACATAAAATAAATAAAATAAAATAAATTACAGTTTTACAAAGAGTACATTTAGTGGTACTCATGTACACATGCTTAAAATTAGTCATTTTCAACACAGGTCATCTATGTTCCTTAATTATTTCTTTTAAATATCATTATGGATTTTTAGTTAATGATTTCTATATGTCAATGTCAACATATCTACTTCCATAGCTAGTAAATTATGAAAGCAGGACCTCTTGTCACTCTGCATTATAGTCATGTGTGTGTGTGTGTGTGTGTGTGTGTAGAAAATTAAAATTGTAAAGCTTTTATAATCTTTGAAGACATGAAGACAATGTCTCAACAAATACATTTTCAGCATGTTTTATTGTGTCAAGTATATTTTACTGAAATAATTACTACATTTATTTATATTATTAGATCATTTTCACCAATGCAATTGAAAAATAAAGCACAGAGTCGCTACAGAAACTTCCTAGATACCAATGGCAGACATACTGGGAAAAAATGAGAGAAACAAAACCAGTCACAATAAGCTTTAAAATAGATTTTGCAATAAACCAAAGCAAGGAAGTGAAAAACCTGTACAATGAAAAGTTTAAAATACTGAAGAAATAATTGAAGAACATAAGATTTTCCATGCTCATTAATTGGTAAGATCAATATTATGAAAATGGTCTTTGAACTTAAGTAAACTGTAGATTCAGTGGAATCCTCTAAAAATTCCACTACAATTCTTCACAAAAAGTAGAAAGAAAGTAGTCTTAATATTTACATGAAAACATAAAAAAAATCAAGTCAAAAATTTGAACAACAACAAAAAATATCTGCTGTAGGTAATACCATCTTATATTTGATACTTTACTATTAGCCAAAATAATTAAAATGCCATGGTACTGGAATAGAAACAGACACATTGGTGAATGAAATATAATTGATAACACAGATAAAAGACTATGGTCCTACAAGCACCTGATGCTTGACAAAGTTTCCATAAAGACACCTCAGAGAAAAGATAGCATCTTCAACAACAATGCTTGTCAAACCGTATAGCTACACATAGAAGAATAAAACTAGATTGCAGTTTTTCAACCTGTGCAAAACTCAATTCAGTATGGCTCAAGGATCCCAACATAAGACCTGATGCCCCAAATCTTCTAAGGAAAATAAGGAAAGTAGGAGTCAAATTATAGACACAGACAGGGACTTTCTGAATAGGAGACCAGTAGCAAAGGAATTAAGACCAACAATGACAAATTGGGTCTCATGAAACTAAAAAGCTTCATGCACAGCCAAAAACACCATTGATCTAGTGAAAAGATAGCCTGCTGAATGGGAAAATATTTTAAGCTGTGCACCTGACAAGATTAGTGTCCAGAATATACAAGGAACTAAAAGAGTAAAACCTAAGGAAACAAACAACTAATTCAACATAGACAAGACCCATCTAAACTAAAGCAGACAAAAACCCAGTGTAGAACTGTGGAAATGGGCAAAAGGCCCCAATCTTATCCAAAGAAGTATTGGCAGTTGATTACTACTAGGTGAGGAAGAACTGATCTTAAAATGAGGGACTCTAGATAGGCTGACTAGACCTCAGAGGACAATCTTGCATTGAGGGACATCTGGGGATACTAACATGACTTGATGCGCCTTAACACAAATGAGAGAATGCATGAAACCCAGTGTAAGGGGCCAAGGGGGTGCAGATGGGATAGGGGGTATAAGGACGGTTAAGATGTTCTGTACAAAATACACAAAAATTCAATAAAAACCTACAGAAAATGTATTACAAAACTGAACAAAGAATTTTCAAATGAACTATAAATGGCTAAGAACTATGATTTAAAATGTTCAGCATCATTGGCTGTCAGGGAAATGAAAATCAAAACTACTTTGAGACCACAGCTTATTCGAGAAGAACAGGTAAATGAAAAAAAACAAATGCCATACAATCCTGGTGAGTTGCAAGTTCTAATACAGCTGCTAAGAAAGGGTAGTCAGCAATGCTTTAATATCTGATCATCTATCAGAAAATAAAAGGTCAGAACTTTTCTCAGACAGCAACAGTATACTAAACTAAAATGTAATTTATTCATGTAAATTAAAATTTTATAGTGTAGATAATCATTTATATGGGACTATTGCTTACATTAAGATATATGCAAACTGGGCATGGAGGCAAACGCCTTTAACCCCAGCACTTGGGAGGCAGAGGCAGGTGGATCTTTGTGAGTTCAAGGACAGCCTGGTTGGTCTACAATGTGAGTTCCAGGACAGCTGGGGCTACAGGGAGACCCTGTCTCGAAAA
>VZQC01000906.1:0-64518 GCA_009823505.1 Rhizomys pruinosus | reverse complement strand
CTATTTAATTATTTATTCATTTATATATTTACGGATTTCAACATTCTACCTTTTTAAAATATTTTTATTTATTTTTGTATGTGTATGAGTGTACTGTCTACCTGTAGGTTTGTGCACCCATGTCGTGCAATGCCGCGGGGGTCAGAAGAGGGTCTCGGATTCCCCTGGAACTGGAATTCTCCTGGAATTGGAGTTTCAGACGGTTCTCAGCCCCCATGTGGGTACTGGGGATAGAACCCACATCCTCTCCAAGAGCAGTCGGTCCTCTTAACCGCTAGGCTATCTCTCCAGCCCCCTACCTTCTATCTTTATTTAAGATTATTGGTGGGCTGGAGAGATGGCCTAGCGGTTAAGAGCACCGACCGCTCTTACAGAGGACCCGGGTTCGATCCCCAGCACCCACATGGCGGCCAAGAGCCGTCTG
Source organism: Rhizomys pruinosus (assembly GCA_009823505.1). Taxonomy (NCBI): domain Eukaryota; kingdom Metazoa; phylum Chordata; class Mammalia; order Rodentia; family Spalacidae; genus Rhizomys; species Rhizomys pruinosus. Next base: position 64,094 of record VZQC01000906.1, on the reverse strand, counting down.
AAACTCCAATTCCAGGAGAACTCCAGTTCCAGGGGAATCCGATACCCTCTTCTGACCTCCGCGGCGTTGCACGACACGGGTGCACAGACTTGCATGCAGACAGTCATTCATACACATACGGAAATAAATAAAATTAATAAAAAAAATTAAAAAAAAAAGAAATAACACACATTTACATATTTTGTTTAATTATGGAAATTATCTTCAAATAAACAAACTAGATTAGATGTGAAAATGTAGCATATCATTGTGTTGTATATTACTGAAAGCAATTGCCTAATATAGAAGATTAATTAAGGTTTCAACTACTTTTAAGATTCATTTTCACAGATCTATTAAATAAGGGAAATACACTTTGCACTTTATTTTTAAAGTTGCAGAATATTCCTTTTCTGCAGATGGTTTATCCTGGCAAGTTCCATGTTCACAGTGTGCTGTGCATTTATGGATTCCAGCTGTTGGCTGGTAATAGCCTACTGCTGAATCTATCATGTGTGATATAATTGCTCATTATATCCCTTTAAACACTAGCAATGCAGTTATTTTCAACGTGAAACAAATTAAAATCTTATCAGCACTTTAAAATTCTATAGTTGTCTTCTTTTGGCTAATTGCATTAAAGTTGTACTTTTGATGTATACTTTTTAGTGGCTTGTCAAGAATAGGAACTCAAGCTGATTAATCTTTTATTATTCTCCATATAACTTGCAGGTGCACTAACAGTTTTCCCTTCATGGAGATGTTTTCTTGTAACTGTTTCACAAGGTGAGAAGACAGGATGTAATGAGGCTGCAGGAAAGATGCTGGCTTCTTGGACCTGGTGATACACATGGTGACTGAGATTTCAAATGAGTGGGGCATAGATTGGACCAGTCTGTGCCCCTGTGGAGACCCAGTGAAAGAGGCTATTTTTGTGGATCACAGGCAGGCAGGAGCTTTGGCTTAGGTCTGGAATGTGTTCTGCTTTAACATCAAGTCTCAGGAGATTTCCAATAAACCTGATTGTCCATGTTAAGCTAAAATTCACCTAAAGCTGCTTCCCTAGGTAGTGCATCCCAACCTAAATAATGAGCAAACTGCAAGTCAACTTATAACAGCCAGCCCAGGCTCAGCCAGCCCCAGCAACTGAACTTCACATATTCACGTACTGTGAAAAGATCAGACGTAATGAGGTCAGTGTGAGCTGTAACTGCATAGGAGACGTCCTTAGGTCCCCCTCTTGCTTCCCATCTGTTACTCCTCTTCCCAGAATTGGCAGGTGGATTCTCTGCAAGTTTCTGTCTTGAATGTAGCCTGATCAATGAGAAGATGATTTTTCAGATAAACTCTACTAATGTTGTTGAAGGCTTTCTTTTAGCAACACTGAATATCAACAGGAAACTTCTAAGCTAGAAAAGGGTAAAATGTAGTGGGTTGTTGAAAATAATTCATGATCCTTCAATGCTAATATAGTAAAATACATGCTATTTTTTGCTTCTCATAATTTGACCATAATTCATAACCCCTAATCAAAACAGTACCTAGAGCTCAAAGTGCCTCTTGGTTGAGCTATCAGCATTCTGTATCCAAATCCTGTTTTGACTTAGATTTTTTAATTTTTATGTATATAAGTGCTTTGCCTGCAAGTAAGTGCACCTGTGTATACAGGTCCAGGAGCCTCTGAAATGGAAGTTACAGACAGTTGTTAGCCACCATATAGAATCAGGAAGCCAAACCCAGGTCCTCTGCAAGAGCAACCAATGCTCTCGACCACTGAGTCATCCATGCAACCCTGGTGTAACTGTTCTTACAGCTGTGTGAAATGCTGGCTTAAACTAGGGATAGTGAATGACACTAGTGCTTCAGAATGTGAAGTTTTCTCTGCCCTGGAGACAGTACAGGCATTTCACTAGTTAAGGTTCACTGTTAGTTTCTCAGGGGACAGTGAGCCATTTATGGTTAAGACAATAGCTTTTGAGAAAAATGTGCTTCCTTTATAGATTTTTTGCATTTTAATTTTTGTGGCTAATTTTCTTTTCATTGTTCATCTTCTTGCTCAAATACGGAGTACTGAGGAGAGGAATTTTGTGTCTCTTTTATTCTCTGAGACTAGCTCCACACATACACAATAAATACATTCTGACTCAAGAGATAGGAGTTATATTATTTTCACATCCTATCTGAGTTAGATTTCTGACTCCCCAGCTTCTCTCCAACACTGTATTATATGGAGACTCATCCTGTATCTTTCCTCCCAGACTTCTGGCTCCTATCCTCACTTAGGCTTCCTTTAAATCTGCAGTATTTGCTCTGTTGACTCTGTCTTTCTTCCCCACTGGACTCTATGACCATTCATGGTTAATCATGTTACAGCTAGTGAAAAACAGAAATTCAATAATATCTGGAGACTCACAGGTTAGTTATATTAAAAATGTCTTGTCTTCTTTGCCGGCTTCCATGCTTCTCTGTTGTCCTCTGACCACACACACACACACACACACACACACACACACACAATTAATAATGTTGAAAAGTGCAAAAGGATATATAAAATATGCATAAGAAGAATGCTGAACACTCTGCATCTTTAACATGTTATGAGTTTCAGCAACAAGAAATGCTTCTGTGTTCCATTTAGAAGGAAAGGCAATCACATGGAAAACTGAACTCTCATATATTGCATACTGAAATGCAAAATGATAAAGACTTTTGTTTTGCTTTGTTTTTTTTTTTGGTTTTTTTTTATTAATTTTATTTATTTCTGTATGTGTATGAATGTACTGTCTGCATGCAAGTTTGTGCACCCTTGTCGTGCAATGCCGCGGAGGTCAGAAGAGGGTGTCAGATTCCCCTGGAACTGGAGTTCTCCTGGAATTGGAGTTTCAGACGGTTCTCGGCCGCCATGTGGGTGCTGGGGATCGAACCCGGGTCCTCTGCAAGAGCGGTCGGCGCTCTTAACCGCTAGGCCATCTCTCCAGCCCAACTTTGTTTTGTTTTTGAGACAAGATCTCACCATAGCCTCAGCTGGTCTGGAACTCTTCTGTGTAGACAAGGCTTGTCCTCATTCCCACAAAGATCCTCCTGCCTCAACCTCTCAGGTGCTGGGATTAAAGGCCTGTAACACCATGCCCAACTGGTAGAGACATTTAAGAAGCCAATTTGGCTGTTTCTAACAGAGATAAAACATATTCTTACCACATGTTGCAATTATGCTTATAGCATTAACCAAAACAACTTAAAATGTATGTCTAGAAATAAACTACAGTGGATATTTATAGTGCTTTTATTGATAATATAATTTTAGAATAACCCAAGCTGTGGGTCAATTAATGAATAAACTATATTGCATACATAACACATCTTATTTACTAATAGTTATAAAGTGTCAAGTCATAAGAAAGCATGGAGGGAAACCGAGTGCATTTGCTAAGAGAAAGAAAGCCAATCTGAAAGGATGCTTAGTACTATTTACAGAGGAAAGATGGACATTTGTGGAAATAGCAGTAAACAGTGGCCCGCAGTAATTGCAGTAAAAGAAGCCGTGTTTAGATAGCACATAGAAGTTTAGTGCAGTAAAACTGCTCTGTGTGATATCATCTTAATGGACATATGATATTCTTGCACGTCTTTGTCAGATATGGAATTCACAATACCAATAGGAAACTCCAATATAAACTTGGAACTCTATTAATACTATCATTATTAACCTTATCTCAAAAATTCTAAAATGTAGCATAGATAAGAACTACATTAACAGTAAGAGAAACAGAGGAGAGAGTATTAATAAATAAGCATTTCCCGTGCTTTCTTTTCAAAATTTGTGTAAGTTTAAAACTTATCAGAAATATCTATTAGGGACTGGGGAGATGGCTTCATGGTCAGAGAGGGCTTGCTACTAATCTAAATATGTTCCATTGGTTCCCAGGACTCCGGCAAGCAGTTTACAACTATGTGTAATAAGTAATTTTAGTTCCAAGGGATCCAATACCATTTGACAATCTCGATAAAGTCTCTCTCTCTCTCTCTCTCTCTCTCTCTCTCTCTCTCTCTCTCTCCCACACACATATGCATGAATAAAAGTCTAATTTTAAAATGTAAAAGAAGTTTATCAATTGGAAAAATTGCATGCATCCATATTTAATCATTCATGTCTATTAACAGATTATATAACAGTATAAATACATTAAGAGCAATGAAATCTAGAAATTAAAACAAATGAATGTGAAAAAATGTTTTATTAAACAGTGAATATCAGAGAAATTTTCTAAGATGCAAGGAGACTAGAAGTATTTTTTCAGTTATGTTCCTTTTGTGGGTTATGATCAAGTACATGTGTTAATTAATGAAAGTATAGACGTATAACAAGCGTATTTTGTTTATGTGGAATCCAAGATAATATAAAATTATACAAAGAAAAATATTATAAGGGGTAACAAAAATTATAATCCTAGAGGGAAAATTGAGTACAATTTTTCTATGTGATTGAAAGGACAAACAGAAATAATGATTGCCAATCTGCCAATCTGGACTACAAACTGAGTTACAAGCCAGCTTGGGTTACAATGTGAGATCCTGTCCCCCCAAACAAACCAAAACCCAAACAAGAAAAACAAACAGGATAAAATAGATCAGAACAGCATGATCAACAAAACTGACATAGATAAATGGAGTGGTATAGATAATCACTTGTCTTCAGGGTGTGATTTACCAACAGAATATAATGAGATATGAAGCCAATAACCCAATGTCAATCCGATTTTTAAAAATTTGAATTCCTTGGCTATGTATAGTATAACTTCTAATGCATATCAGAAAATATTTTAATTGAGAAGATATATAATTTTGAGTTTAATAGTTTACATATATTTGATAGTTCCAACATTTTCAACACTTTATATACAATTGATCATTTCCTTGTCCTTGAAAGCAAATAACTAGGAAAATTTTTCCCCAGGGTCAGCACAAGGAAGCTTATAGAGCTGTAGTCCAAGGAAGCCACATCTCATCTCTGGTGGCAGAGCTTGGCAGCCTTGCCCACATGCTACTGGTTTTATTACAATCGAAGATGCAGGAGAGAGGAGATCATTGAGAGCATCTGAGCCCAGGCACTGCACATCAGGGTTAGAATCCTTGTGGAGAGGCTTGGTGACATGGTTACATGAAGCAGTGAAGGAGAAGTCTCAGTTGCAGTGGAGACCACAAGATATGGATATGCCACTCTATGGGAAAGACTCAGAGGAAAGCCATGAGCATAGATAGAATGGAGCCCATAGAGAGACCTGTGTGCAGCACAGGCGGATGAAGCAATGGGGCTGTTCTAGCCCTTTGTCGCCAGAGTATACATTAAGAGTACCCAATGCTGCACATCGAACCTCGGGATTTTGTTTATACCATCATGGGTTTTGATCGTGCTTCAGCATGATTGTTTATTCCTCTACCTTGGTTCTCATAGTCTATGCCACTAAATATTGGATGTATGTAACTTCTTTTTTGTTTTATAGAAGCTCACAGTTGAAAGACTTTTGACTTTTCAAGAGCTGCAATTTTTAACAACTATGGGAGCTTTTGATGTTGGATTTAAAGCATTTTATAGTCTAAGGTAATCCTGGGCCTGTAGGAACCAGGGTTGAAGGTTTTGGCCTAACAACAATACATTTGGATTTCAAATTCCAATGGGTGGAGTGTTAATTTTCAACTTGATAGATTTAGAATCACTTAGGAAATGGGCCTCTGGGCCTGCCTGTGGAGAATTTTCTTCATTACTTAAATTAATGTAGGAAGACCCATTTTAATTTGGGCAGAACCATTTCCTGGGCAGGGTGTCTTGGACTCTCCAGAAGAGAGAACTGCCTTACTAAATGCTGGTTTGTATTTATCCCTCTCTGTTTCCTGAGTGTGGACGTGATATGAGCAGCTTCTTCAAACTCCTACTGTTTGATGTCCCTGTCATAATAGGCTAGTCCTTGAATTCTGAGCTAAAATAATCAATTTCTCTCTTAAACTGTTTGTGTTAGAGTATTCTGCCACCTCTGTAGAAAAAGAAATCAATTCAGAAGGCATGGCAGAAATGGAAATATAATTACAGATTCAAAGTTCCCAGTTATAATTCATACTACTACCAGTGTTCTATCTTAATAATGATAATGTTATTAGGGGAAAATTGCACCAATTTTTCAATATATATTTCATCTCCAAGAAATACAGAATGTGATCCTAAGGAAGCTAATGCTGAGAATCAAAATATATTCAAATATCCATATGGATATTTCTGTGCTGAGCATATACATTGAAAGTTACCTTTGATACTAGACAAAGTCATAGAAAAAATAAATTGGGATTTTACGGCACATATATTTATGTGTGTTGCTCTGTGTATATGAGTTTATATAAGACTGTGTATGTAAATGAACACAAAGCAATTGTGTTTCATGATGCCATTTCTTCCAGGAAAGCAAATATTGGGTTTTGAAAGTAATTAGACATTGCCTTTTATCTATAAATTGCTGTGAAGTCAGTTGGTGGCAATGACCAGTTAGATAAAAAATGCTGTAAGGTCTTAGATGAAAATTAGTGCTTATGCATTAAACTTAAATCATCTTCACCACATTGAAAAATGCTTTGATTTTAAAAACTAACTCCAGAGTCTTAAGGAAGGTAAATAAGCTTAAGAAAGATCCTATTAACCCACAACCATATCTCCTTCGTGTATACTTTAGAATTCCAGAATCTACAATTTTTTGCATATCCTGGATGCCATGTTTTAAAATTTTAATAGCACTCTCCTAAGAAAATCATTTTTTGAAGACAATGTGAAGAAGACCAAAGATCATAAACAAAGGTAGACAATATCCAGAGATATGCTGGCTCATGTTTGAGCCTCAATAAGGGCAATTTCTGGGTGCTGTTAGTGAGTGAACAGATATTGTGTTTAAATAATGCATCAACATTACTCCTTCACTTCTATTGCCTTGGTTCAAGTGTCAAAGAAAGAAGGGAGTGGGGGCAATGAGAAGGGCATTCAGTCTACACATGGAAGAAGGACAAAGGTATATATATATATATATATATATATATATATCCCCCTCTATGGAGTAGAAGAACCACAGTGATCCAAGGACAGCAGACTCCAAACAAAGCAACTTATCAGTGTTCATGCCATAAATGAAAGATATAGCACCAAGCTCTTAGCATGGATAAGCAGGCAGGTGGTGCCATATTAAATCAGAGCTTTTTCACTTCTTTAAAAAATCTATGGACGTGTATCCACCATAGAACAGAATAACACCTTTACCTTACTAGACTTTTCTTTCTAATTACTTCTTTCTCTATTCCCATGATTTCTTTCCATTTTAATGGCTCTTGTGGTTACAGCATGGTATATATTCATGTTAAGGATTTGGAGCTAAAATCCACAATTGCGTGAGACTCATATGTCATTGTTTTCCTGAGTCTGTGTTACTTCATTTGGTATAACAGTTTCTAGTTTTATCCATTTACCTATAAATTTCAGAATTTCATTTTCTTTACCACCAAGCAGAACTTCACTGTGTGAATGTACCACATTTTCATTATCCATTTATCAACTGAGGGGCATTTAGGTAGTTATCATTTCTTAGCTATTGTGAAGAAAGCACCAAAGAACATGGCTGTGCAAGTATCTCTGTAGTAAGTTGAGTCTTTTGCATATATGCCAGTGAGTTGTATATGGGAATCATATAGTAGATTTATTTTTTAATTTTTAAAGCATTCACCATACTGAATTCCATTGAGAGAAGGGGGGGTACTTTAATTGGGAGGAGAGTGAGAATGATAATAAAACAGGAGTGAGAGGTGAGATAAATAATGCTTAGACAGTATTAAAAAACCAGAGGGAAATGTTCAAAGCACTACTGAAAAATACGTATTAAGTAGATATACAAATGCATGCATATAGATGAAGGGTATGTAACAAAATACAAAGTTCCAGACAGAAGAAACCTCTCCTTAAGCTGTTGGCCAGGATGCAGTAGTCAGATTCTCCAAAAACAATGCGGTCTATTGCCACAGCCTTTAATTTCCTCTCAGAATGTGAAGATAAGTCCCTTTTTCTGAAGATGGACTATACTTCACACACAGAACTTGGAGTGTGAGCTGGAAGTGACCTGGAAGCCTCCTACCTGAAGACTAGTTCTCATGGTGTCAGAGGATACTACACAAGCTGTCAAGTGAAAAAAGCAATCAGTGGTCCTACCCAGCTGTAAAGCCTAAGAAGCTGACTGGTCCAGCACTTTTATTTTGGGAATAATCAACAGCATCTTTCTAATTGAAATTAAGGCCCACTCAATGGGAGGGACTGTGTGTGCTACAAAAAAAATGGCTGGAGAGTTTATAGAGCCTAAAAAAATACTTTAGCAATATTCCTAGACCAAATGTATTTTCTTAACATATTCTAAATATGCAACCTTATATTTGCAGAAAAGTATATGTTTAACTGCCCATCAATGATGCTTATTTTTTTTAACTTTTAATTTGACATTGGTATCTTTATTTTTTTTTCTTTTTTTTTATTGATGCTTTGTGTTTAAAGATGCTTATTTTTGTAAGATGGAGGTTTATATCACAGAGTTTTGGAACTGGTCAAATGTAGATAATAATTGTCTATGAGAAGCTTAGATCTAAGTGCAACCTCTCACATAGTTTGAATGCATCTCTCAACTCTCCACAGAGAAGATTCCTTATACAGGAGATGGTGATAAGCACAGAAACCATCATGTAGAAGAATAGGGGGCTGTAGAGGGCTTCTCCCTGAATCACAGAGGGATTATCCTCTGCTTCACAAGGGACAGGGATCATTGTGGAAAGGGGGTGGAGAGAGTTTAAGAGCCAAAGGTAGCAGATAGCCACAAAGAAGCAGAGCTTTCCAGACACTTGTTCAGTTACACATAGGAGCTCACACCCATATTGACAGCATGTACGAGTCCCATACCAACTCAAGCCAGACGAAATCCCAGCCTAGGCACAAAGAAATGAGTCCAAATTCTAATCCAAACTAAGGAACCTGTGGCAAGTGACAGCTGCCAGGAGGGGACACACAGTCTTTCACATGGTTGGGTAGGTTCAAAGGGAAGGATACACACCATAGAACATTTGGAGTCTACAGGCCAGATAACGTCTATTAGAGTATATTAAATTGGGTGTGGAGGACAAGAGGGGGTGGACAGAGTGGAGGGGCTCCAAATATCAAATTATATAGTGTAAAAAACTGTTCCATAATAGCTTAAAAATCAGAATAAAACAAATGTAGAAGTAGGCCAAAAATGCATTAAGAAAGAATAGACTGACTTTTTTTTCGTCTTTTCAAGACAGGGTCTCCCTGTAGTCCCAGCTGTCCTGGAACTCACTCTGTAGACCAGGCTGGCCTTGAACTCACAAAGATCTGCCTGCCTCTGCCTCCCAAGTGCTAGGATTAAAGGTGTGCGCTGGAGAGATGGCCTAGCGGTTAAGAGCACCGACTGCTCTTACAGAGGACCCGGGTTCGATCCCCAGCACCCACATGGCGGCCGAGAACCGTCTGAAACTCCAATTCCAGGAGAACTCCAGCTCCAGGGGAATCCGAGACCCTCTTCTGACCTCCGCGGCGTTGCACGACACGGGTGCACAGACTTGCATGCAGACAGTACATTCATACACATACAGAAATAAATAAAATTATTTAAAAAAAAAATTAAAAAAAAAAAAAAAAAAAAAAAAAAAAAAAAAAAAAAAAAAATATTTAAAAAAAAAAAAAAAAAAAAAAAAAAAAAAAAAAGGTGTGCGCCACCACGCCCAATAGACTGACTTTTATGACCGCTTTTAGGCTCTCGGCGAATAGACTGACTTTTATGACCGCTTTTAGGCTAGCACAGGAAGTAATAGACTTCATAATGGTGTCTTCATGCTTTCTTAATTGTACATTGTTTTCCTTCCTTCCTCTCTCCCAGAGTTTTTGCTAATTGTGGGTGGGTGGCCCCTAACTCTGTGAAGATGTGGTTGAATGGTGACAGTGAATCACTGGACTCTTAGATCCCTGTCTTCTGTGCAGAGAATCAATTTATTCCTCCAAGGACTCAAGCTTATATAGGTATAATGTTGGCAGCCATTTGCAAGCCGGGGCAGAAACAACATTCCAAGAATCTAAGAATAAGTTTGCAAAACAGCAGACATGCCATTTTTACAAAGAAGCCCAGAGAATTTTACAAAAAGAACCTCTTTGAGTCACATAGCAGTTGAAGGCTATTAACCAAGATGTTTTTTCTCTGAACAAGGAACTTCAGAGCCCCTCACAAAAGAGGCTTACTCATATCAGCTGTGCAGTGTTCTCCCTAGCAAGGTTTGTGAAATACTGTGTTCAGCGTTTTCTCATTATCCTGAGAAAGTAGCCTAGGTTTCAAGGTCTCAAGTGTCAACTGGATGGAAGTAAAATCATCCTAGTCTCCAACACCCTCTCCCACCGACCTCTAGATTAAGTGTTAAGAATATATGCATTTCAGAAGCAGTTAAAGTAATTCTGAAAAATAATATAAGCAAAGAAAACAGGAGAAAATATTTAAATGACTTAGATACTTCTACAATTATTTGAATCCCTATTGTGTTTTCTTATGAAACAAGACAATTAGTATATATTAGTAAGCAGTATAGTTTTCCATTTTACTGCACTAAAAATATTTAGCCTGGGCATAATTCTGTATTTTAAAAGTAAATATTTTAATGCATTCATTGTCATGTGTGGTGGTACATGCCTTTGATCCCAGCACTCAGGAATCAGAGGCTGGTGGATTTCTGTGAGACTGAGGCCAGCCTAGGTTATATAGGGAGAAGTCTCCAAAAAGCGGAAAAAAAGACAAAAAATGCTAATAAAATGGATTTTTATCGATCTATACATTGATTTGCATTGTTAAATAAATTTGTAATTTTATGTTCTTGGAATAATGAAAATTCCAATAATTTTCCTATTATCTAATTATGTTCAGTCACTAGTAATATTAAAACTTTAAAACTGTTTCCTTCTTTTCTGCCAGTATCATGAATATTGTATTATAATTTAGATGGTGGTCAGTCCATGACAGATGGGTAAATAGGCAGACATTACAAGTCCATGACAGATAGGTAGCTAGGCAGACATCACAAGGAACCATTGCTCTTGGGCATCATTATCTGACATTTATATCTGCTTTTTTTTAATGTTCGGCCTTCTCACTGTCTGTGTTCTTTACTGAAATTATGAGAATCCATCCTCTGTCATTTTCATTTACCTGAAAAGTACAAGCAGTTGGAACATGAGGATTAAAAAAACAGATCTCTTACAAATATTTTAAGTTATCAAGTATCTAATCCATAAATTCACAACATTGATTACATTGCACACAGTGATCGATTTCTTCACAGGATATCAAATATACTTTCAATAAGAGAAAAATATTGGACTTATAAAATTCAGACAAATTGGACTTCATTAAAATGTAAAGCTCTATTGATGTGTACAATTAACAGACTGAAACGATAATCTAAATAATAAGAGGAAATACAAACTATACATCTGTAAAGCAATCAATACCCAGAAAATACAGAGAACTCCACAACCCAACAACACATATAAAAACGAACTTTAATCAGTAATGGGAAAAGCGCATGGCTAGAGATGTCTATGAAGAAAATAAGCAAATGGCCAATGGACACATAAAAATATCTGCAAGGTCAGCAGTACCACCCACAGTGGCATAACACCCTACACAGAGTAGGATGGCTGCTGTGCAGGCTCAGCTGGTCAAAGTGTAGTGATTAGGAGTCCACAGATGATCATCCTATATCAAACCGCTGCCACCCAAGGCTCAGGAGCCATTGTGGAAGAGGGAGTGGAAAGTTTGTAAAAGCAGCGAGGTGGTAGGAAACAGTTCTTTAAACAGCTGGGAAGTTACTTATGTAAAGGCAACAGCAGGCATAGGAGCCATTCAAGCTCAAACCAGTCAGAATCCCAGCATGCAAGTGGGAAGTGGGTAAGAACCCCCAAACTAGCTGTAGAACTATGGACAAACTGCTCCGAGAGTGAAAACTGGTTTTCTTCAAGATAAGTTAAGCATGTTCTAGTAGATTAGTTACATACCCCAGCTCCAGGGGACCTGACCCCTTCTTCTGATCTCCACAGACACTGCATAACACAGGTGAACTTACAAACATGCAGGCAATACACTCATAAACACAGATAAAATTAATAAATAAATATTTTTAAAATGATTTCAAATATTCAGATGTAAAAAGAAATGAAATATGGATTTCATGTGACAAGAAGGATAAACTCTGAGGACATCATGATATAATTAATGTAGTATTGCCACAAATACTGTATTTTTCTATTCATATTAAGCATTAAATTAAAAAATAGAATAAGAAAGGAGAATAGACTTTGACACAGACTGAGACAAGTGTGTGGGAGTGGTAAGGAAGAGTTTTGTTTAATAGATACAGAGCTCATTTTCATTATACAAGATGAAAAGATTCATAGATGTGTATAGTGAAGGGCACTGCAAAACATAAAATGTATTTAGAACTACTGAAATGAACAATTAAATAGTTAAAATGTTAAGTGCTTCTCTAACATTGTTTTGATGAACTATGGTTCAAAGCAACTTATGTTTGCATGTATGACGAGATGTGGCCTTCTGTTTTTGCATTGTTTAGTTATTCGAGGTTCACTATGTATTGTTGACTGGCTTAAAATTGACTCAGACTTCAAGCAATCCACCTGCTTCTTCTGCCTATTACTAGTACACACAAACATGATCAGAAGTCTAATATTCTGATCAATTTGTATTCAAAATTACCGACAGTGTTTCTTGGTTCTCTTTTATTCTTTTTGATTTTTGAGAGGTCTCTCTGTAGCCCCAGCTGGCCTGGACCTTTCAGAGATTCACCTACATCTGCTCTCTGACTGTGGCCTGTACATGTTGCTTCTCTTATGAGTGTTGCGCACAGGTACAAGTAATTATAAACTAGCATTGCAAGTTGCAGGGCGGGATAAATCCATTATAGCCGAGCATAAGAGAGCTGCCTTCTTTCCCCATAACCTAGAAGGTTGGTTTTACCCGAAAACCTAGAAGGTCAGCAGGAGATGGGAGCTATTCCCACTCTCAGTACTGAACATCAGGCACCTCCAGCCCACCCCCCCAGGGGAGGGTAGCTTGAAGAGTAACATTCCCAAGCTGATCCCTCCTGAGGCATGTCTGTCCTGTCCTCTGGAGGTAAATGGCACAAGCCATAAGCTTATCTGGGGGCTGTTCAGGTATGATTTTCCTGCTTTAAAACTTAACCATTGCATAATGCAAGTAGGCTTATCCTCTTTCCTGCCCACCTCCTGGTCAAAGAGCCCAAGAAAACTATACAAGTGCTTAAATCCCTTGCAATAAATGAATTTTGCTTGCTGACACAACTCTCGGTTCTTTCTTTGATCCATTTCAGGTTCATTGCCGTCTTGGAACTGTCCTCTGCTCCCTCCTGCTTCCCTCCTTATGGTGCCTGGCAGTGAAGCCACAACCTGGCATGACCACCATACCTAGAGCCGAGAGGCTGGTGATCTGGTCACCCTACTCAGTGAAGACAACTACAAATTGAAGCGCCTGCTGAGACAGAGGGAATCACAACAGGAAGTGGAAGGAAGTTATGAATACCAATGACATCTAAGTGCAGCTACAAAACAGAAGAGTATTTGCTCCATGTATTTCCTTCTTTGTATGAATACTTGTGTGCTTAGGTGTGTGCTGTAAAGTTTTAAATCTGAACAACATTCACTGAGCTAGAAAATAACAAACATGCCTAAGATGTCTCCATCTTTCAAATTAACTTCAAAAATTACGGGATTAGTTTGTGTTTTTCGCATTAAACCACTAGTGGAAATAATATGGTATTAAACATGTTATCTTTTGACAGACACATCATAGTACCTGACATGCTGCAATTAATCTCAATTAAAGTTAAGTTTGTTTACTGGCAGTCTCCCCTCCTGGAAACTCCGTGTCAATTTTTGTAATTAAAATGCAATTTTTTATATTAATTAAGCCACATTGGACTTGGCTATTAGTTCCTAATAATTAAATATTAATAATGAAATAATTGATCATTTTAGCCGATTTATTTAGAGTAACATCCGGGATCCTTGCAGAGGTCAGTAGGCAATGGATGATCACATCCTCTGTTGTGCTAGACAGCTTTAGTTGTCAACTTGACACACTTGAGTTGAGGGAGCCTCCTTAAGGAATTTCTTTCATTGGAATGGTCTGTGGGGCATCTTCTAGATTGTTGAGTGATGTGGGAGGCTGGGAAGATTGTTCTGTATTTTATAAGAAACCAGGCTGAGCATGGGCCAGGCGGGCAACCACCACCTGTGCTTTAGCTCCTGCCTCCAGGTTCCTGCCCTAGTACTTATCTTGGGCTCCCTAAGCGATGAACTATGACCAGGGAGATAAAAGCTAAATAAACCCTTTCCTGTCCAGCTTGGTATTGGTGTTTTATCGCAGCACCTGGCCAACTAGATCACCTGTTGCACTTCACTGCCTTTTTGTGTCTCTCTTTAATATGTTTCATGTCATATCCTGGTCTTGCTATATTCTTGATTACAGGAACATGATCCTATGTTATATATTGGTTCTATGTATTTCTCAGCCTGCAAACAGTATTTCCTCAGATAGCCACTGACTGACTGCTTCACTTTCAACTTTCCTCGAATCTCACATTATCAATGAATTGTGCATTCTCTTCAATGATGCAAATGACTAGCAAAGGCTAAGCTCCACAACCCAAAATATCATGTTTTTCTGATTCTCATTTTCCCAGTCTTTGAAGTGTCACATGTACCTTCTGGAGCTCAGACATTGCAAATATATGGTTATCAGGATAGTCGCAGGTATGTATAACTCTCATCACAACTTTATCTAAAGGTGAAATCTTGTGAAATGTCCCTCATGCATGCTGGCATGTTAATTGGTATTGTATTTATGTCTGTCTTGTTTACCCAACCAGATTGTGCAGATTTCATGATTGTACCTTGTCAGTCATGTTTAGAATATTCTATCTGTCAGCAGATGTCCTCATCCTCTGGTAAGTACAATCTCTTTGCCCCTTTTATCCCCATGTCCTCTGAGCAATAATTGTGTGGGTTACCTGATACAGGTTTTGTTTTAGGCTAGGAGGCACATGGATGTGTATTCTCTCCAGTTTGATCAGCTCTGGAACTTTGTAACCACCTCCACCTTTTTCAAAAAGAAACATATGTGATGAATGGTGAGAGCTATGGTTATCTTCAAATATAAGAATATGTACTTAGCATATAGTAAGACATCACATGCATTTAGGAAAATGGCAATAGAAGTTCCCTCTAGGGTCTTTAACTCCTCCAGCCATGGCAACTTCACAATGTTTATAATACCAGGCATGGATTGCTTCCTATTGAATGAAACTTAAGTTCAATTAGACAACTGTTGATTACCCCCAAGATAAAAGTGCCACTATTTTTTGAATATGCTGTCTTTACTCCGGTGTATATTTATGGTCCCTATGTTAAAAATCACGTGGCTGTAATTGTATGGATTTAAATGTGGGTCCTTAATTTTATTCCACTAATCACTGTGTTTGTTTATATCCCATTTGTGCCTTTTTATTAGTATTGCTCTGTAACATAAATGGAAATGAGGGGCAGGGATGTCTCAGCACTTGTTTGTTTTGGCTACCGTGGGCTTTTTGTGCTCTATGTGAAGCTGAGATATATTTTTTCCATTTCTGTGAAGAATTGTGTTGGAATTTTCATGGACACTGAATTGGATTTGTAAAATGCCTTTTGTACGATGGTCTTATTCACAATATTAATATTACTGATCCATGAGCATGGGAGGTCTTTCCATCTTCTGATATCTTCTGCAATTTCTTCCTTATATTGAACTTTGTATTGTACCTGTCCTTCACTTCCTTTGTTAGATTTAGTCAAACATATTTTTGAAGCTATCATGGATGGAATTACTTCCTGGATTTCTTTCTCAAAGTTTATTGTTGATATACAGGAAAGCTAATCATTTAAGGGTGTTCATTTTATATCTTGCTACTTGGCTGAATGTATTTATCAGCTCTATGAGTTTTCTATAATACCACAATGAGATGGTGACCCAACAAATAATTATAGGCCAATCTGCATGACAAACATAGGTTAAAAATTCTCAATAAAATACTCACAAACTGAATGCAAAAAAGACAATCCACTACAATCAAGTTGGCATCATCCCAGACATGTATGGATGGTTCAAAATACACAGATCAATAAATGTAGTCTACAACATAAACAGATTCCAAATCAGAAACTACATGATTATCTCATTACATTCAGAAAAGGCCTTTGACAAATTCCAGCACACATTCATGATAAAAGTCATGGAGAATCTAGGGACATGGGGGAATAATCTCAACATAATAAAGCAATATACCATAAACCCACAGTCACCATCATACTGAATGGAGAAAGAAGCACTGAACATGTTCCCATTAAAATCAGGAACAAGACAAGTATGTCTACTCTCACCACTACTGTTCAATATAGTGTATGAGGGCTTAGCTAAAGCAATAAGACAATGAATATAAAGGGGATAGAACTTAAAAGGAAGAAGTCAAATTATCCTTATTTACAGATGATATGACTCTATACATAAAAGACATGATGACAACTTCTTCATCCAATTTGGTAGCACGTTTCATGCTATCATTTATTTCCTTTAGCTCTAGCTATAGTTTATTGTGATAAGATTGACCACAGTTTTCTTTTTGTGTCAATTTTCATAAAGTCATTGGTAGTATTTTCACCTTCAGTCCTAAATCTAGAACCAAGAAAGTTTCTCTTGTTTTGTTAGTTATCAATCTAGCTAAAGTTTTTATTTTCATTCATAGTATCAAGCCACCAGATTTATGGATCCTGGTTTTCCATACTGGTCACATAATTTGTATCTGTGTCCTTGCTGTGATGTCTATTATCACTTTCCTCTTTCCTGCTTTGGGTGAAAGCTGCCACCCTTACTCTAGTGTGTTAATATGGGCAGGCATTTTCCAGCTCCTGTATCTTTTTCTCTTACTATATTATTTGCAGGTACATACACTTCTTTCCTAATGTTTATTTCTTTAGAGGCTCATTTTCTTCCTAGCAGTTCCTTATTGTACCCAGGTAGTGTTCACATGCTATGTTTTCATTTTCAATCATCTCGGTGGCTTTTCTGATTTCCTACTTTATGTCTTCTTTGATTTCTTTATTTTTTCAATATTGTGTTGTCTGTCTTAAATGTTTCTCATATAATTTATTTGCAACGTGAATCAGTTGTGTTAGGAGAATATACTTTATATTCTTTCTAAATTTTAGTGACTAAAATACAAGTTCTTCTGAAATATGTTTGCTTGGAGACTTTCCTGGGGAGATAAGAAAAAACGCCTCCTTACTCCATGCAGGACACCAATCACAGCCCAGACGTTTTTCCACACAAGTGGAGTTTGGCAAGTCAATGAGTTTACTTATTTATTTAATGGAGTATGGGTGAGGCATTACTTCTAAGGAACACAGAAAATGGTGATAGCAGCACTCTGGTCTAAATGGAGTAGTTTTTCTCATATATTCTGCTGTACCTAACATTGGTCTTTTGAAGGAGCAAATGAAACAAGTATTAATAGCTAAACCAATAAGATAATGAATATAATATCATTATTTTCTGGAGCTGGCTGACATCTCTTTTGAGCAGCTCATGAGCCAATCAAGACAAATTGGCACTTGTTTAGAACATAGGTCCTGCTCACCCTTTGTAAAACCATTTTATTATATGAAAAACATTTCCTTATATAGTTCAGAATATAATAATGATGACTCCAGTGTGTCTTACAGATTTGTAAAGGTACAGGGAAGGATAGTAAAAATAGCAGTTAAGGAATTTGAATGACAGGACCTCACATGGCTGGGAAATGTCAGTCCCAAAAGCCTAAGGTTTTGGGTAAAACTTGCCAGGAGTGGAATTAAGTCCCCAAAGGTCGTCACCCAGGGAAGACCTTGAGGATAATGCTACTGATGTTGGTTACATGCCAGAACCAAACTGGAAGTTCTTACAGCTGAATATGCCAGAGCCTTTGGTGGAAGGAGATGGAGAAAGTCGTTTGTGTAGTTGGAAGATCTTCCAAGTTGCCTAGAAGACACAAGAGCACCCAAGCTACAAGACTAACAGGGCAGCCTGGAAAAGATGATCTCCAACCTGAGCTACCTGTAGGCTGTACAATGTTCTTCAGGTTTCAAGTTTCATGAGCTCTCATCAATGTTGGGGTAGGCTTTTGGTGACTCAGCTCCTTCCGATCACTCCTGGTTCTGTAAGTGGCCACGGGCCCATTTTCCTCCAAGTAATCCCAGTGAAATTCAAAATTTTGACATTGGAGGTATGCTTGCTTTGGTGTGCTGTCAAGTCCCTCTCTGGGGGTGTTTCCCCAGGAAAACTGTCACACAAGATTTTATTGCTTTTATTTCTGGTCTCCTTTACTATGTTCTTTTTGTTCATTTCTTTGAAAAGGAATATTGTTCACTTTTCATTAAGCCATTTCTTTAAATTATTGTTATATGTGTGTTTTACAAGTATATATATATATATATATATATATATGTGTGTGTGTGTGTGTGTGTGTGTGTGTGTGTGTGTGTGTGTGCAATATGTCCTCTGCAAGAGCAGTCTGTGTTCTTAACAAGTAAGCCATCTGTTGAGCCCATCCTGAGGACTTTTTTTCTATAGTGCTTCATATATATCCTAGTCATACAATTCTAACACCTAATTCATCTCTTTGGTGAAAATACTTATTTTATTTCTCTTTCAAAAATTTTCTATTTACTGGCATGAATCTTTTAAGTCAATAAACCATGAAATATTTTGTCCTTATCAGAAGTTTTCAGTTCGCCTATCAACGTGGGATATTCTGCGAGGGAATTTCAGTAATGTTGTTTTCATCCATTGTACCCAAGGGCCAGTGAAGGGTTGGATACACTTGCTTTATTCTTAAAATTTGTTTCCTTGATTTGTAGAAATAGCTTATGAAATAAACTCTTACCCAAGGAGAGATCTAATGCTTGTCCTCAGTATCCAGGATTTCATCTCTAAATCCTTCAGGTTATAAGTGTAATTAATTTTGTTTTCAACAGTGGATGTTCTGCACTGTCAGTATACCTTGTTATTTAGGGAGGAGACACATGATGGCTCCCATGGGCAACAGGTGTCATGTGGTTTATGCAGTAGAGATGTGAATATTTATACTTACTAGATCCCAGTGTCTTAGGGGAACTTCTCGGGGTTGCAATGCAATATTCTTGTTTGTTTTATCATACTTCATTGGGCAGAAGGGAAAGTGTCCTGCATGGAATGGAATGTAGAGATTTAAAATCTACACAAAACTCACTCAGGTATCCTTTACACCATCTTACCCTAATTTGTTTCCTTCTCAATAATAAACATACTGTGATGATAAAATAATTTAACAAGCTTAGAGAGTCTTCATAGTGGACCACTGAAACTGAAGGACTTCATAGAAACTCCTGAATTGGCAGTCACTGTATTATGGGAAAGCAATCTTGCATAAACTTGTCCCTTGAATATTTTAATGGGCCCCATTCCTACAAATTCAGGTCAGAAGTCTTGGGCCGACTTATTAATATGCAGGACTTTGCAATTCAGCTAACCTAGAACAAATTTGCCCTTATCGAATATTGTGATTGTCACACTGAGTTATCATTACATTACTTTCTCTAGTAACCAAATGCAGGGCCCAAAATAAACTGCAGGACAGCTGAGGTCAAAAGGCTGGTCTTACAGATGCATGAATTAAGAAATTTTTCAGAATTCTTCAGAATTTCATGTATACAAAAATATGATTGTATCCACCTCCATTTCCCACTTCAGACTCCGCTTGTGTATGTCCCAACACTTCTCCCTCACAACAGCACGTCTACTTTAATTTAATAACTCATTAAGCCTAATTAATGTTAATCATATGGGCATCGTGTGTGAGGCCCGTCACTGGAGCACAGAAAATGAACTAGTGAGGATACCTTCCAAAAGGAATGAATCTCCCTTACCCGGAAACTATCACCCACCAAAATCTTCTTAGCAATAGGTTAGCTCATAACGCTGGGGGTATGAACCTTCCAGCTTTTCTGCCTTTTACATTCCTGTCAAATCGGAACTTAATCATGGCCAAAAAGTGCTTTTGATCATTTAAATAAATGTATGCATTTCTACTTTTTAATTCCCTGCACAGGTATGACAGCTCACGTCAGATTATTCTGTTATCATCATCATGTAAAGTGAACACATAATTTCAAAGTTTAAAAGATAAAAAACAGATTCATTTTAAATATTCCAAAGCTAAAACATACATTGTCTTTCTCTGAGTGGACGTTAGTTTCTACATGACCCTTATTAATTTATAAAAGAACTGGTCCCTAGTAAAAATTGTGACAATCTAAATTACCTAATTTATCTTTAAAGTAAATATTTGAGCTATTTTCAAGTATTATGTAATTATGAATTAAAAAGCTGGTTCAGGGTATTTTTATAAGAATTACTTTATGTGGCAATATCTTACTTATGGCACATTGAAAGCTTAAAGATTAATCTATTACATTTGGAAAATAGAAGTATTTAACAATGAATACCCGCATATATTGACAAAATATATATTTCAACATATATATCTTGAGAAGCTCTATATTTTTTGGATCTATGTATATTCTTGAACCAATTAAAATACATTTCAGTATACCGACAGTTTTATACTTGTCAAAGTTACTTGAATTATAAAAGAATATCTTCAACAATTTCAGAATTTCTGATTCCTTGGAACTTACTGGAAGAATTATGGGTAACTTGGGAGTTATGATTCAGTTTGGGACAGAAACCATTCTTCAGAGATTAGGACATGCCAAGATAGTTTATAATGAGATAGACACTATCTAACAAAATTCATAGCACAGAATTCAAAGCAAAGAAGAAATGATTGATAAGAGACAGATTTTAATAAAACAAATGCAGCAAATTGGATCACTAATAAGTCAGGGAGGCTTCTGGTGCATGGAATGTGTATTTGTATATTTTCTGTTTGATCTCTACTGCAACTTGAGTTTTATTTATTTTATAAGGTTGTTTTGTCATAGTTTGATTATATGTAAAATCATGATAAATTTAAACAGAAATGAAGACTGAAATTATAGTTTATAATCAAATGAGGCCCAATAATTGATCTAGGAGCACACTGACTGTATTACTTACAAAGCATCGCTAGTGTTTGTGCCACATTGTGTGGGAGAAAGACTTTAAGAAGATCAAGACTAGCCAGGCATGGTGGTGCATGCCTTTAAACATAGCACTTAAGAGGCAGAGGCAGGCGGATCTTTGTGAGTTCAAGGCCAGCCTGGTCTACAAAGTGAGTTCCAGGACAGCTGGGGCTACAGGGAGACCCTGTCTCAAAAAGACCAAAAACAAATAAAACAAAACAAAACAAAAAATCAAGAGTAAAGAGGGTTTTGCAACACATTATTAGTAAGATTCAAAATTTTGAATATATGTAAGAGCACAGAAGTTATAGTATTTAAATTGCATACATGTCTATGATGGGTGAGACACAGTAAAATAAATTTAATTTTACCTCTATATATTGGAACTAGTAATATACCATAACTGAGGGCAAATGAAAGCTAAAACTTGGATTGGATATTTGTATTTCACACCCTGTTTTAAGGATAATATGTAATTAATGTCTAAAGAGACACAAAAGGTCCCCAAATATGCCAAAGTGAAGAAAACATATGCATGGAGAAAAGGTCCGGGGCAGGTACAACCCAAGCCTCAAATATTTTGCCTATCTGTGCAAAACACATAAGAGAGTATAATGGAATTCAATATTTATTAGAATGTTGTTAATAAGACAAATGATCTCATTATGATGATAAGAGAATAAGAATAAATGATAAGAGAATAAGAAACATTACTAAAAATGGAAACACCCCTCACAGAATAACACAAAAAACTTTTGGTGTAAACTATGAAAATATAGACACAGGGGAAAACATACCATCCCTGGGATGGATTTTTCCTGAGGAGACATGCTGGCCTGAGCATGGTTGCTGCTCAGGTTATGGAGCACCGACTCTCAGAAAGGCAGTTTTGTCTTTTCCAAGATAGTAGAGGTGGACAAAATACCTCCATTTATCCTATCTGACTTTAACATGGCGGCGTTCCTGTCCAGCTCCTCCAGCCTCCTGAGCTCCTGCTAACTGCAACCTCAGGGTGTACATTGTTTCTACAACACTGAGAAACTTACACCTAGTCCACCTGAAGGCCCTCTCTCAGTCACACCTGCATCTCCATAGATGTCATTGTTTTTGCAATTATGAGAAACTTGTTTATTCTAACCAAAACTAGAAACTTTTTGTTAACTGAAAACCAACTTGGTAGCTGTCTGGTTCCAGGGCTGGTATAATTACGGTGATCTGATGTCACTATGGTTAGGCGCTTTGCCCCTGGCATGATGTTATTTTGGTTTTAATCTTGATAAACCTTGCTTTTCTTGTCCTCTGGGTAGAGAGTTACTTTGGGCTTTATCCCCCTGTTGATCACCAGCTTTTAAAAGAATTTTCATTTGACTATCATCATGTGGCATTCTTCTCTGCTTTGCATACAGTATTACAATAATCACACCTGTTGTATATGGTCTCGAAAGATTACATCAGGATTAAGTTAAGGAACAAGCTATTCAGCCTGGTCCAGTATTCATGGGAAATTACAAGTTGCCCTGAGTCCCTCCAAATTATAAGATAAATCATTAGGAATCAACTGCATCAATTTAGGCATCATTTAATCATACAAGCTAAACTTGGGAATTTAAAAACCCTCTGAGACCTTATCATGATTAATTTTGGGCATTGACAAATTGGTAAGATAATTCAGGTGGGGAACTAGAGAGTGACTCAGCAGTGCTCTTGCAGAGGACCCAGGTTAGATTCTCAGCACCCACATAGCACCTAACAACCAAACATCTGTGACTCCAGTTCCAGGGTGTCTGAAGTCCTCTTCTGACCTCTGCAGGCATTGCACAACAAGGTTGTACTTACAAACATGGAGGCAATACATGCATACATATAAAAATTAAAAATAATAAATAGGAGGCAAGAACTGTGGAAGAATGATGATTCCTGTCTCATGTATGGACTCACCTATAGCTACCTTTCCTGTACAACTCAGGATGTCCCCTCTTGGGGTGCCACTTCCCATGGCTGAGTCTTACTACACCAATTAGTAATCAAACAAGTACCTCACAAATAAGGTCAATCAATGGAAGTGCTTCTTCAATTGAGGCTTCTCCTTGCAGATGACACTACAGTGTGAAAAGTCGACAGTTAAATTGAACCTGGACACTCTGCCCCCTGTCAAAATGAAGCATACACACATTACTGTTAAATCACCATTTTTCTTTCTTGTCCCATGATCTCATGTTAGAAGCATTAGATAGAAGACATTCCAACCTTAGAACTCTCATAGTCTTTAAAAAATTCCAATTATTTTAAACTTCAAACTCTTTTTTAAAATTTGATTTCTTAACTATACCATTGTAAAATTATATCTCATAATGTCTGAATCCAAAAGGAAAAAAGCTGACCATTAAAACAAATATATAGATTTAATGCAATCCCAATTAAAATTACCAAGAGTTTCTTCACATGCTTGGAAAAAGAAATCCTTAAATTCATATGGAAAAACAAAAGATCCTGAATAGCCAAAGCAACCCTGAGTGATAAGAGCAATACAGTGAGGCTCTCCATACCAGACTTCAAACTATACTACAGGGCTATAGCCATAAAAACAGCTTGGTACTGGCACAAAAACAGACCTGTAGACCAATGGAACAAAACTGAAGATCCAAACTTGGGCACATATAATTTCAGCCACCTCATATTTGACAAGGGGGCCAAGAAGATACAATGGAAGAAAGACAGCATCTTCAGCAAATGGTTTTGGCAAAACTGCATCACCACTTGTAGAAGAATAAAGTTAACCCCTTACCTCTCTCCCTGTACAAAAATTAACTTCAAATGGAGCATAGACCTCAATGTGAAATCCAAACCTCTGAAGGTGATAGGAGAAAAAGTTGGCAGCAACCTAAAAGACATAGGCATAGGAAAAGATTTTCTAAAGAAGACAGCAGCTGTGAAGGAAATAAGGATAAATATTGAGAAATGGGACCTCATTAAACTCAAAAGCTTCCTGTATAGCAAAAGAAACAATCAAGGAAGAAGAGAAAACCCACAGAGTGGGAGGAAACCTTCACTGTTGAGACATTTGACAAAATATTAATTTCCAGAAGATATAAACTACTCAAAATCAAAGAAGAAAGAAAACAAATGACTCACTCAAAAGATAAAGAGCTGTTCTTTACAAGTGAGGAATTAGAGATGGCTAAGAAACATCTTAAAAAGTGTTCAACATCGGGGCTGGAGAGATGGCCTAGTGGATAAGAGCACTGACTACTCTTGCAAAGGACCCGGGTTCGATCCCCAGCACCCACATGATGGCTGAGAACCATCTTTAACTCCAGTTCCTTGGGAATCTGACACCCTCTTCTGACCTCCACAACATTGCACTACATGGGTGCACAAATCTACTTGCAGACAGTACATTCATACACATAGAAAAATAAATAAAATAAAAAAGTGTTCAACATCACTAATAATTAAGGAAATGCAAATTAAAACCATTGTAAGATATTATCTCACTCTGATAAGACTGGCTAGGATCAAGAAAACAAATGATAACAAATGCTGGAGAAGTTGTGGGGAAAGGGGAACACTCATCCACTGTTGTTGGGAATGTAAACTTGTACAGCCACTATGGAAAGCAGTGGAGAACTCTTAAGAGACTAAAAATGAGCTTGCCATCTGATCGAACCATACCACTCCTGGGTATATACCCACAAGACTCATCCTCTTCACAATAGCAAGGAGCTGGAACCAACCTAAGCTCCCCTCAACTGACAAGTGGATAGAGAAAATGTGGTACATCTAGACAATGGAGTTCTATGCAGCAGTAAAGAAAGATGATATCATGAATTTTGCAGGTAAATGGATGGAACTAGAAGATACTATGTTGACTGAAGTATCACAGTCCCAGAAAAACAAATGACAAATGGAATGGTATCCATCATCTGTGGATGCTAGCACCAAGTAGCTAGTTGTAAAGCAAATTAAGCAGTGTTAATGTTATGTTCCTTATGATCTGAAAACAACTGTAATCTTTCATTGTGAATCACTTAACAGGTTCTAGAATTAAGCTACCATTTATTTTCAGACTTAGGCAGTTCGGGTATTTCGGTAGAGGGTTTGCATGCACACAATCAAAAAAATGAGGGGAAAAAACCTAGTTTGTCATGACATTGTGTCTAACCATGGTATCTATCTTATGGGAGTGCTTATTATTTCTAATATATGTCTGCTTGAGCTTTTGTCCAAGTCTTTTCTAAAATATTACACAGTAGTTAAAAGGTGTTACTTAGCCTTTCTGGATGCTTAACAACCACACATAAGGCCCATACGAATTTGGCCATGGGACTTAAGGGATAACTTTGTTCCTTGCCCTCAGAGGTCAAGTAAGTCATAGGGGACCATGCATGGGGGCATCTCTTAAAATGTCCTGCAAATGTGAGTCACCAGTCTTTTTGTGCAGGGAGGTCTTGGAGATCCACTAATGGGACTTCAGCCAGTATCCAGTCTATAAAGGGGAAAGTCTGCTCATCCTTCAAAAAGAGAAGCCTGGACTAGCAGGACCTAACTTTGTCCATGAATGGATGGAACTGGTAAATGAAAAGCCAATAGAAATCAGGGGCTCCCCCCTCAAAACCTGAGGAACAGATCCTCAACTGATATTGAGAAAACAAAAGCCTTGATTAATTTGAGCTAACAGTGTGGCCTTAAAGATCCAAAAGGAAAGTCTAACCAGAAATAAATAATTATTAAGGCCTGGGAAATTGTACTTCAGATATAAAACTTGAGATCTTAGTAAAAGGACAAAAGTAAAAATAAAATAAAATAAATAAAAAAAAAAAGAGCACAGTTGTTTTGCCTTTCTTACTTTCAAGTACAGCTACCTGGAGACTACCACTGCTTTTGCCATCCTTCAAAGACATGAGACACAGCTTTTCAACCTTCCAATATGGACTGAAGACTCATGTCTCTCCAAAAATCCTCCAAACTTTCAGTGCCAGATGAGGACTGCTGAGACATCCAGCCTGTGGACTGAGCTACTACTGGGGTTTCAGCCTCTTCAGAGTATAGACTGTCATTGTTGGACTACCCAGGCTGTATCACAAAGACCAGTACAGGAGGATCAAGACAGGACATGATGCTTACTGGACCTCATTTGGGTGACCATGGGAAGGGAAAACCCCAGTGTGGAGCACAAGGGCAGGTTGTTTGGGATTGCCAAGGAGGAACCTTCAAGCACTTCCTTAAGGAAAACATGACAAATTTTAGGAAAAAAGTCCTCCAATTCAAGTGATATGTGTATGTATGTATGTATGTATGTATGTATTTATGTATTTATATATATAGTTATATATATATATATATATATATATATATATACATACTGAAGCAATACAAGTTGGAGAGAACAACAACAACAACAACAACAAAAGAACTGGAAAAACTCTGGAAATACTCAGAAAAAGATGCAGGACATATATGGCAGAGTGCAGGGACTCAGGTGGGGTGGGGGGCATGGAAAGGGGAGTGACACCAGATTTGATTGAAAAATGATGTATGACTTATGGAAAAAGTTTATATAACAATAAAAGTTATATGAAATAATGTAAAAAAGAGAAAGAAAGAAATCATAAGCTGAAGAGGCTAAAAGATATATGTGGCATGCATATATGCATAATTTGGTGTGATGCAGATTGGAAGGAACAGCAACATCAATGACAAAAAACTGGGTGGAAGAGCTGACTGAAATGGTGCACTTCTGCTCAAAACAGTAAACTTCTGCATTGAAATTTTTAAAAGAGACTGACTGAGAAAAAGATTAAAATCATGTTTGGCAGAATTCTTGAGCTCTGGTGGGGTTGGGGGGCAAGGAATTGGAAATGGGTCTTGAATTGATTGGAATTTTTTTTATGAAATGCACAAAGTTTCAATAAAAATTGGCAAAATACCCCAACCACCCTAATTAAAATCAAAATTCAGCAGTGAAAATCTAAATCCTCTACCTCAGTATTGGCATCCAAGACAAATTTGCAGGCCTCCAAAGAGTCTGAAGAGTCCCTCTTCTTTTCCTCTGCAATGCATATCACACACAGCTTGTTTCACAGGCTCAGTACAGCTTTGTGTAACATTTGCTGCTATTTGATGGAGGTCACATGACCCTGGGATCTTCAATAACCTGGTTCTCCACTGTAACTGAGGTTGCATAATTGCAGGCCGTAGTATAGCCAGTATGTTGAGAAATAGGCATGCACCGAGCTTGTCCCTCATCAACCTAACCAGCCCTAGGCAGGTGAGACCATACAAGCAGCATTGCAGACCTGGGCCAACCACAAGTGAGAATTCAAATAGTACATAACCCCTAACCCTGCCCCCAATAAACTATTTGGCAACAGCTCTCCCTCTGTCTGCATTCAACCAGCTCCCAGGGTCTGTGTCTTGACTCTGCGTCTCTCACCCCTTTCCTTCGGTCAGACCCCAAAATTCCCCAGCAGTCCTGGGGGATTGTCTACATCTGGCACCCAACATGGTTTTTCAACCCCCCAGTGCTGGTGAGGCACCCCCTTCCTTGATCAGTGAGTATGCCCCCTTCTGTGTTCTTAGCTCTGTGTGCTAGGGTGAGCACTCGCCCCCCCCCAGACCCCTCTCCTCCCTTACCATTTCCTGCCCTTATGGATAATATTCCTCCCCACATTCAGGAGACACGGACAGCTGCCCCAGTCCTCCAGACCCATGGCCTTAAAATGAAATCTCGGGACTTGAATTCATTTGGGAGGAGGCTGTTTGCATTGCCTCTTCTTGCCATAATTGTGAGCCTTAAGGGTGCCTAGGCAGAGGACGTTCTGCGTGAGCATAACTCAGCCTGCCACAAGAACACCAAGGAGAAGTTGGCCCTGCCCTATGTCCCTGACTTTCACCAGGACTAGGAAGGTTCCCCCCCATCCCCACCCCCCCCAAACTCCCTTCAGCTGCCCCTGCTAGAGATACTCATTCACCCCCTACCAATATACCCTTGGAGGGGGGTCTAGGAAGCTCTCTCCCACTGAAGGGGACTAGAGACATCTCGTTCAGCTGGCCGTCTTTTGGGTAAGAAAGAGCTCAATTCTTATTTTCTTTTTCTTTTTACTTTCATTTTGGTTTTGTTTAAACTCAAGTTTCTGGGTCTGGGGCGCTCAGCTAGGAGAAACTGGACGTGCAGTATTGCTCCTTGAGCATGGAGCAATACTGCACGTCCAGTTTCTCCACTGGTAAAGTAAAACATGGGGTTCACCTCAGTGATTTGGAATTGGGCAAGGGGTCTGGACTTTTGGCTCCAGGACAGACAGGGCATTAGCTCTGTGCACACAGCGTTTCCTCTCTTCATCTGACTATTGCTTGTGTTTATGGTAACTGTTCTTCCATGTGTCTAATCATGCGTCTAAGTTTTTATGTGTGTTTGTAGATCGGTAATTATAATTTTCTCATGTTAGTTCTGTCAAACAAAGTGGCTACTTCAAGTTTCAGTCCTTTAAAGTGCACAGAACCATTCGTTTTGGCATGACAAACTTGATACACACATGCAAATTTTAAATATTGATATTTAAAAAGACATTTAATGGGCTAAAATTTGGTTTGTGTCCATTTTCAAAGGGATTGTGAGGGACCTTGCTTGCTTTGGAATTACCTATTTTTTTTTGAGACTTCAGCAGGCCATATTCTCTGGGTGGATATATTCCTGATTTAACATTAACTAGCCTTCTGGACTGGGAATGAATTCTTGGACCAGGTGTGGTGGCACACACCTTTAATCCGAGTCCTTGGGAGGCTGAGGCAGGCAGTTCTTTGTGAGCTTAAGGTCAGCCCATCTGGTCTGCTTTGGTGAGTTTCCTCCACCCAGCTGCTATCTCAAAGAACCAAAGATAATCTGGCTCTTACTAGCTAGTAAAGTTTGCATCAGCAGTTAGTCAGGAATCCTGGTCTGGCTTGGGAGGAGGTCTTTAGAGCTTGGGGAATTCCTGAGCTCTCTGGAGTGTCCACGTGGCAACCTTTCAGTCTCTGCTAGAGACCCATTTTGGGGTCTGGTACCTGGATCAGTTGGGGTGCTGCATGGCTTCCAGGGGTGCATTATAGGCTCTTGCCTCCAAGGAGTGAGGGAGAACAGTCTGGACCTGCTTTGGGGCTCTGTTATGTTTCTGCAAGAATTTTTGAACCTGTTTCCCTCCATTCCTTTTTCCTCATGGGAGGAAAAGGGATCTCTCTGAGTCTGTGCCCTCCATGCTGATCTCACAGGCAGGCTGTGTGTTTGTGTTGAGGAAGAGCTGGTCTCAGAGAACTGGATGAATCAAACTCATGAAGACTGTTACTTCAATCCATGCTTTTAGTCTCCTAGCAAGGCTTGGTGGCACACACCTTTAATCCTAGTGCTTGGGAGGCAGAGGCAGGCTGATCTTTGTGAGTTCAAAGCCAGCTTGATCTCCAGGACAGCCAGAGCTACAGGCAGACCCTGTCTCAAAAAAGACAAAAAAGAAAATTATTGTGATCACTTTAAGATGATTGAGCAGCCCTCTTGTCCCAGGCTCCTGATGTTTTGAATGTGTGTTTGAGTCTTTTTAAACTATGAAGCTCAGTTCAGCTTATGGATAAGAACCTATTTGGAGGGTATAAGTGCCTTAAGCCCTCATACTTAGTAAAATCTTATTCCGACATGCCTAATCAGAAATATAAATATTTTAGTGGTATAACTTGGGTACTTTAACAACAACAACAAAAAAATCTTTCCAAACTCTCTTCCAGCACTCCAGAGGCAAAGGCATGTAGATATCTTGGTCTTGTTTCGGTGGAGAACTGATGCAAGAATGGCTTGGGCCAGCCTTGTTTCTTGCCTCCCGGGTGGGAGAGCTACTCCTCCTGGGGTAGCTAATGGGTTATATTGTGTTTCCTATCTGTTTCCCCAACCCCTCTTCCTCCTTTTAGGAAGCAAACATACCTCCCTGGTTTTGAACTGGTGTCTGTTGGTATGGCCACTCCTGCAGGTTCCACAGCCAGGTGTGGTTGGCCACACCTTTAATCCTAGCATGCCTTTAATCCTAGCACAGCCAAGGTCTTTAGGTGTAGAGATCATTACTGTAGAATTTCTGAGTCAGAAACAACTGACCCAAATTAATCTTAAATTAAAAATAGAAAAATTTACCTCACAGCTAGATGACCTCAGTACTGTATAAATTGTGAAGTTTAAAATGTTGTTATCTTGATTGTTACAAACTTAAGAGTCATATTTTACTCTGATTTAAGTTTTCATCTGTAATTTAGAGTTTTCATCAAGGTGCTGAAATTTTGGGTTTGAAACTAGTTAAACATTTGTTTTATGGAGCTGTTTAAATGAATAGGCTTGCATCTAATGCTAATGATTTACTTGATATCAAGTCAATTCACAAGTAAACTGTCATGTGAGCTAAAACTGCTAAATTACACTCTAGTCCTTGATCCTTTTATATATATATATATATATATATATATACTTTTTTTTTGTCTTTTTTAGACAGGCTCTCCTGTAGCCCAGCTGGTCCTGGAACTCCACTCTGTAGACCAGGCTGCTTGAACTCACAAAGATCTCCCCTGCCTCCTGCCTCCCAAGTGCTAGGATTAAAGGCGTGCGCCACCACGCCCGGCATATTTTTAAGTTCATTTTATGGAATAATCACTGCTGTTCTAGAGTGCAATTTATTTCCACACATTACTAGGGTAAAGTACTCTAAGCACTCAAAGAAAAATTGGTCATTCAAAACACTGCTCCCAAGCTGGCAATGAACATCTCACAGTTTGTACTAGTGTATTTGAGATACTGTCCCATCTCATTACATGGAAATAAATATTAATTATTTTAGTAAATCTGCACAATTAAGAGTTAATCTGCTTATAAATGCTATGTCTCAAAGTTAATAAAAGAATATAAAGTGTGGAAAATGTAAAAAAGTATTTTTAGTAAGGATTTTTTGAAGATGATGAAAATACGTTATATGAAACTCTCAAAGAAAAATATAAACAAAAAGTTTTTAAAAAAATAAAAAAAAAATATATAAATAAACTTAAATTTGTAAGGCTCAGTTCACTAGTTTTAAAAATCAAAATGTATATCTAGTCAAGGTTCGTTTAAGAGTGTTCAGTTTTTGTCCAACCTTTATATGCATATAACATGGCACTTCAAGGTATAGAAAAATGACAAAATACCTGTATTAAATTAAATTGCTATAAACACTAAAGCTAGTTTACTAGTGGCCTGAATAGGATTGTGAATATACAGAGTTGTTAATTTTCAGTCCTCTCCTGGCTTGAACCTGACTCCCTGTTACAGGTTTGGATTAAATGGGCACAGGCAAATGGTGGGTTATCTATGGCTACTGAAAAATATACTTTATATTTCTTTTTTTAATTTTTTTTCATTTATTTCTGTATGTGTATGAATGTACCGTCTGCATGCAAGTTTGTGCACCCGTGTCGTGCAATGCCGCGGAGGTCAGAAGACGGTCTCGGATTCCCCTGGAACTGGAGTTCTCCTGGAACTGGAGTTTCAGACGGTTCTTGGCCGCCATGTGGGTGCTGGGGATCGAACCCGGGTCCTCTGTAAGAGCGGTCGGTGCTCTTAACCGCTAGGCCATCTCTCCAGCCCTACTTTATATTTCTTGCAAGAGCTGATTTTGATATTTCCTTTAACCTAAGCAGATAATTTGGCTCAAAGGGCTAGATTCTATCTTCCTGACCCAGCTGCATGCAGTCCAAAAGAAGACAGTCTGGATGGGCTTGGTAATCCTTATCAGTTTATTTCCTGTCTTCTGGTATGTGTTACAATTCCTGTCTTTCTGGGAAAACTATAAATCAGGATAATGGGTCTGAAAAAGAAAAGGATGGTCCCCATTTGTAGTAATTGTACTGAACAGTTTTACATTTAAAATAAGCCTGAAATTGTTTAATTTGATCTTGTGGATTATGCCTGCTTAACATATGGTGTTAAGTCCCTCCTCCAGTCAGTATTATACAAGGCTGCTTGAACTTTTGTCCAAGCCTTATCTAGAATATTATACAGTAGTTAAAGGTGTTATGCTGGTATAACTTAGCCTTTCTGGATGGATACCAACCATACTTAAATGCCCATATCAATTTGGCGAGGGACCTAAGGAACAACTTTGTTCCTTGCCCTCTGAGGTCAACCAGTCCCAGGGGACTATGTCTGGGGGTATCTCTTGAAATGTCCTGCAATTGTGAGTCACCAGTTCTCCTAGGCAAGGATGTCTTGGAGACTCACTAACAGGACACTAGCCAGTGTCCAGTCTGTAATAAGGAAAGTCTTCAAAAAGGGAAACCTTGTCTAGAAAGACCTGACTTTGTCATCGTGGGGTTGGAACTGGTTCATGAAAAGCTGAGAGGAGCCAGAGGTCTCTCTCCCCAAAAGTTCAAGTGGACCCTGAGTAAAAGATTCTCACCTGACCTTGAGAAAACAAAAGTTGGTTAATCTGGGCTAACTGTATGGACCAAGAGAAAAGTATAACCAAAATATAAGTTATCATTATATTTCCTTTAAAGTCTGAAAGATTGTGCCTCCAAACACCAGATTTTAAGTCATTTAAAGTCATATGTGATTTGTTGTTACCAAATAACAAAGTTTTTTCTCTCTATTTAAGCAACGGCCTAAGGGAAAACTCACAACCACCATGACTATTGAAATTTCCTGGAAAGCAGATGCTGAGTCCAGACAGCATGGACAAATGAACAAAAGAAGAAGCCCAATAATGGATGCTTTGGAAATCCTGGTTGAGAAATTCTAACGGACTTTAAATTTTTTTTTTTTAATTCACCCTGTTCCTCTCTTGGTTCCCTGCCTAGAAAATGTACCTAGCTACTCTCGCCTTCACAGGCACTAGTCAAGGATTTTGTTCTCTCTGTAACTACACTTTTTGGGGTCTTTTAGATAGATCCCTGAGCAGGGGTACCCCAGTCACCACCTCCTTCACCCCTTTTCAGCATGGAAGAAGTCAGAGCACTCCAATTCCCCCTTGGCAATTGGGGTAACCTCCTCAAAGGGTAATGTGATAAAAGTAGGAGCTAAAAATTGGCTAGGCAGATTAGGGTCAATACCCCCCTCCCCAAAGAGCCAGCTTCTTTCTCAGCTGAGAGCTGAGGACTTCCTGGATCTTCCAGTGGACTTCTGGTTGCTCTGACTCGTGGCTCATGCATCCCTAACTCACTTGTCAGATTTATTGACCAGTAGGTAAATTCCATTAAAATCATGCTGTTAAGGACCCAATACAACCCCCCCCAGCAGAGATCATTCCATCTTAGAGACACCAACTGTGGTTCACTCTTGTGAACTTCCTTCAAGAATTCAAAGGCCACATAATGAGAGGGGAGAGATGAGTTGCAATCCCAGGTTTTCCTCATTCTTCCTGACCCCCTACCAAGTCCTCAATATTACACATCTCCATGGTGAACTTGGTGACATTATTAAAAGCCCCTGGTCACCTTGACCCTTGGTTCTCAAGTTGTCTCCTTTAACTCTACTCACCCCAAGGTCACAGCCTTTGATACCAGCTTTGTTTCTCAGGTGTGGTCTAAGCTAACGTCCATTTCTGACCCTGCCACACTGGTCCCCTGGGCGTCCTCTGCCTCCTGGCCCTGCTCTGCCTTTTTCTCTTCAGGCATCTGTTTTGCTTTGTGTGCAGCCAATGCCAGGTCAACAAAACAATGGCCCAGGTCCTCTCAGCAATGGTCAATAGGGACTCTGCATGCATCCCTCCCAGTGAAGTGATTAGCATCTGGCTCTCATCCATCCACAATTCACAGGAATGAGCTTGTCTCTCTCCTCAGTACTACAGCTCCTGGCTTCTTCCCTCAGTGGCTGGCCAGTCAAAGATAGGTAAGACTCTGCAAAACCAGGGTAACCTAAGCCAGACTCAGTCAAATGTCTCAATGCCAGAAGTGGGGTCGACAAGGTTCAGGCGTAGAAACTGAGCTCCCACTGGACCGCTCCTCATGCATAATTAAATACAAAGTGTGGAGATGTAGTATAGCCAGTATCCTGAGAAATACACATGTGCAGAGCTTGTCCCTCATCAACCTAACCTGCCCTAGGCAGGCAAGACCATATAAGCAGCGTTGCTGGGCCAATCACAAGTGGGAATTCAAACAGTACATAGCCCCTAACCCTGCCCCCAATAAATGAGTCCATGACAGCTTGCCCTCTGTCTGCATTCACCTGATTCTCATGGTCTGTGTCTTGACTCTATGCTTCTCACCTCCTTTCCTTCTGTTGGACCCCGAAATTCCCCAGCAGGCCTGGGGGATTGTCTACAGCAGGCAATATGTTCATACATACAACATAAAAAATGAATAAGGTGTTCATAATTTATTTGATTGACTAAACTATGGGTCAAAATGGCCTCTTTTGATGGAGATTCTTTATATGCCCAGACTTAATAACAAGGAAGGGATGCAAAATCTTGAGTAAATTGGAATGCTACAGAGCATTTGAATATAAAATTTACTAGTACACAATGGGAGGTCCAGAACTTGTGCCTTTCACTAAGAAACAGTCCTGTGAGGACAGCAACTCCTACTTGAAACTCTCTAACATTGCTCTTCTCTTTGAGTAAGAATTTACAGTGGGAGCCAACAGAGATAGATTAGATAACAAATGCAGTGAGAGTAACTGGAAGAGAGGGGGCTGAGTGGCAGTCGTGAATCACCTAAGGCAAAGAGATTGTACTTTCTGTAATCAACAGCATAGGCAAAAGACTTACAGAGAACTTTGACACTGCCTAATTAATTATGGTGTTCCAAGAAATGAAATAGACAAGAAAGCAATTAAGTTCTCAAAATGTATAGGAAATAAATTTCAGAGCAAATTAACAAAAACCTCTCTTGAAAGAGAGCTAGAGAGAAATACAGCCTCTTACCAATTTTCAGCCTTTGGCCTGTTTAAAGATGCAAAATCCCTCCAATGTAAAGAAAGCCATGTCCCCTGGTAGAAGAACCTCAATACAGTGGCAATGTGTTTTACTACTAATCTTTATCAATCCTTTCCCAAAGTGCTTTAGAGCTTTCGTCCAGGCTAACAATACACAGTGAAAACACAGATCTTTTGAAGCTAGTAGGCTATGGATTTACATTGATTCTGGGAGACTCCCAAAGAAAGGACACTGCAGAATTAGAGTTAAAATAAGGCCAAAAAGTGGTCAATTCATCAACGGAATTTTAGTCTAAGTCCAAATTCCAATAGGTCCCATAGGTCCCCAAAGTCATACTGTGATTATTTCCCTGGTGCTAGAATCTCCACAGTGGATTCCTAACACCTGGAGTGAGAGGTGTTATAATTGGAAAGCCCAAAGGAAAGCCACTGCCACTGGAGTTGTCTCTACCAGCACAAATAGGGGACCAAAAATAATATTGCATCCCAGGAAAGATTAAATAAATTATTGCCACCACTAAGGACTTGAAAGTGGCAGGGATGATGGCCAACACTGCATCTCTGTTTGTTCTCTTATTTGGCTAGTGCAGAACACATATGGGTCACAAGGAATTACAGCTAAGCATTAAAAATGTATAAGTAGTGATTCAAATTGCAGCTGCTGAACAAGATGGGATTTATTTGCATGAACATATAAGCAGAGCCCCTGGTAGCTGGTTCATAGAGAATGGTCTTGCCATGTTTGCTTTTATTTGTAATGCCTCTTCAAAAGGCCAACAGCAATTCTCTTTCACCTGGAATTGTTAGTACATCTTTAATGATCAACTGCAAAGTTATATTCATTCTACAGCCCTGTGTTACAACTTTTCAGAGAGATATTGATTATCCATCTCTTCCACAAAGTCACATGCTGGTATATTATAGTTATGGAACTGTGCTAATTGGAAAAAGTGAGCAGAAGGTACCAACTCCTCTGGACATTTGAAATTACTGATAAATCTCAGGTTTTCTTTCACCTGAATTCTCGGACAAAGGGCTTGTTTATCATCCTTGTGATGATTCCATAAAAATGAACAAAAAAGGTGAGGTCAGATTCACAAGTGGAGAAACTTTGAACTTTCCTTGTTGTATTTGGTAGGATTCTCTAAGGAAACAGAACCTGTAAGATAAATATGTTTTTGCAGGTGTTTCATTAGATTGGTTTACATGAGACGGGCTTTGCAGTCCAAAACTAGGTTGTCTCACACCGTGGAGGCTAGGAAACCTGTTGGATGCTCAGTCCATGAAAGTTGGTATCTCAGATATCTGCAGAGACACTGATCTTCAGTCTGTGTTGGAAGGCCGGAGAAGCTGGGTTCAGATGCCAGTGAAAGATGACAATGGTAACAACAAATTTCACAATGACAAAGATAACAAGACACACTCACTCCTAGAAAGATGAAGCCATCCAGCCAAAGCACCGCTGTTCTCTCAGATCTCCTGATATCTGCACTAAGGTTGGAACGTTATGACCGTTCTAGGGGAAGGTCCTCAAATCCTCCC
This sequence comes from Rhizomys pruinosus, assembly GCA_009823505.1. NCBI lineage: Eukaryota > Metazoa > Chordata > Mammalia > Rodentia > Spalacidae > Rhizomys > Rhizomys pruinosus. The sequence continues at coordinate 27,333 of VZQC01000906.1, read as the reverse complement.
AGGAAATATCCTTGGAGATTTGTGCAGGTGGTGGATGGTTCTTACTTGACTGCATTTCAGATTCAAACAAGTTGACAGCACATCAACAATCACATCATCAACATGACAACCAATCACAACTCCTTGTCTTGTTTAATTTCTAAAGGAAGACAAGAACATAATAGGTCACAGTTCTAGCAAACATGATGTATGTATCCCCCATAAACCAAAGCACATTATTCTTTCTTCAGAATAGATGACAAAGTCTCTTAACTATGTGTACTTTAACTTAAATACAATAACATATATCTACAAAGCTCAGTAAAATACAGGAGGAAGAAACAAAAGAAAAACTCTGCAAATACCTGCTTAGTGTATGTTCATACATGACCTTTTTCTTTTTCTTTTTTTTTTTTTTTTTTTTTTTTTTTTTTGAGACAGGGACTCCCTATAGCCCCAGCTGGCCTGGAACTCACTCTATAAACCAGGCTGGCCTTGAACTCACAAAGATCCATCTGCCTCTGCCTCCTGAGTGCTGGGATTAAAGGCATGCACCACCATGCCTGGCTTAAAGAAGGTCCTTAGGTGCCATGTGAGTGCTGGGAATCGAACCTGGGTCCTCTGCAAGAGAAGTCGGTGCTCTTAACCACTGAGCCATCCCCCCAGGCCCATGACCTTATTCTTAACTAAATAGAACAGAAACACACATGGTAATTATAATCCTTGTTTCCTCAAATGGTCATGTGGCCTTACCTGGTGTTTTAAGTATCTTCTACTATTCATCCTACTGATGTTACCTTCAGCAAACACATCTGTAGGCTTTAGTTCCCTCTGTGTACTACAAAGGCTGAGAACCCAATTGCTGTTCAGTTCATGGAGCAAGATGTCAAGGCCAGTAAGGTTCCAGGAATATCACTGGTCTTCAGTCCATGCTGAAAACCTGAAGAAACTGGAGTGTAATGTCAGACAAGAACGTCATCAGCAGTGCCAGCATCCTCAGCAGGCTTAAAAATGCAGACCAGCCAGGACTGCAGTTATTATGAAAGGAAGCAGCAGTGTTGCCCTTAGTGCTTTCCATTCTGGGGGAATGACTTCCCTCCTCAGTTTGTCCTTCCTGGAAATACCCTCATAGACACACACATGAGAGGCTTGAGGTGACTTAATTGACATTGTTGTATAACTTCTTCTGTTCTTGTTAGCATCTCCTTCCTACTTCAAAACACCTAAGCATTCTTAGAACCTCATCTAAATATCTTCTGGTCACTGAGTTGATCTCCAGACCCCAACTCTTTACACTGTTTTGGAAGGTTCTACTGGGGTGAAAATGTAGTGTACTCTGCAGGACTCTGCTCATAGAGATCATATGTCTTCTGTCATTAATACTGGTTAATTAATACAACATTCATTAATATTGGTATGTTAGAAATAGGCATGCAAGCTCATTCTTCTGTATCTGCAAAGCCCATCATAAGCCTGCATGATATGTTGTCATGGAAGAAATTCTCCATTTTTTTTCAATGTTTATTATCTTTCAACTTCTGTTGATTACTTCTCTTTACTGATGATTTTGTTTCCACCTTTCAATCCCAGTAAATATAAAGAATAATTCACATTCATATCTGCTTGAACTCAAAAAAGTGACTTTTTTTCATGAACAATAAATATAACCCAGTGTTTCCATAATTTCCTCTGCTTCACAACTGTTCTTATTTAATAGCAAAGAAACAAAAAATGAAGACCATTTTAACCAAACTTTTGAATAGTTAAAATTAGTTCTCAAATTTTGACATTAAATGAATAATTTCAATAATTATCTTAAATTTTGCACATAAAAGATTTTATTTTAAAGATAAAGTACCCTAAACTACATGTTCAATGAGTATACTTGTATAACTCTGAATGGTAAATATTTAAAATACCATTGAGTAATCCTTGAACAAATCATTGGGTGTCAAAACAGCTCAGAATTTACTGAGTATGAGTGAGTTAGCATCATAAACCACAGCTCTGTGATCAGTGAGGGCTCCACGGCTATCACTAGAACTGGACCCCTGAATTCCCACTCTCAGAGAAATCTACTCTGTTACTCATAGCAGGGTGTCCTTAGTCTACTCCCACTCTGGTACTTGATAATACGAAGTTTATGAAATGCTTTAATACATAGAAAAAAATCTGCATTTTTCTATAAAAGTCATGAAATAACATTTGTTCATGAGTGAACAATTCAACATTTGCTTAAGTCCTTTTATATAAACTCCTAAAACTTATTTTATCACAGTTCTGAAAGTAATTACAGTGTTTTTTTTTTCTCCAAACATGGGAATTTTGCAAATGTCAGGAGATTATATATATATATATATATATATATATATATATATATATATATATATATATATATATATATATATTATATATATTTATATNACAAAAATTCAGTTGAGAAAAAGGAATAAAAAGCAAATCGTTCTGTTTCGTTCCTATATGAAGGAATAGGCTTGAATATTAGAGAACACAGCACTCCATGTTACCAGGCCCTAAGCAAAGAGTAGCTGTGATAGGTGTAAATTCGCCCAGCCCAGGCCCTCCCACTCCTACCCCCCCAGGAATTGGAGGCAACTTAACTACAGTCATGCAGCAGAGGTCAGATATTAACCAAGCCTGTTTCCTCTTGATGAAGAACTCACCTTTCACTTAAATTTTTAAGTAGACATATCTCTTTGGCAGGTCCAAAGTCCCTGAGTTCAGACTCTATCATAATGTGTTTTCTATCTCCATGTCTGAATTACTCTCTTGCCTAGAGCATAATTTTGGTCAGTACTTTTCTTTCAAGTACCTTTCCTCCCTAAAATTTAACAATTCTTTTATACTCTTTATTTTCCTACCCAGGTTGTTAAAAGTTTAGGCTTTGAACACCATATTTCAGGTCTGACTATACTACCGTAGTCTCTGTGAGAGATATATTTGATAAAATATTTAAAATATTTTGGATTCCTTACTGATATATATATATATATATATATATATATATCAGTAAGGAATCCAAAATATTTTAAATATTTTATCAAATATATCTCTCACAGAGACTACGGTAGTATAGTCAGACCTGAAATATGGTGTTCAAAGCCTAAACTTTTAACAACCTGGGTAGGAAAATAAAGAGTATAAAAGAATTGTTAAATTTTAGGGAGGAATGGTACTTGAAAGAAAAGTACTGACCAAAATTATGCTCTAGGCAAGAGAGTAATTCAGACATGGAGATAGAAATCACATTATGATAGAGTCTGAACTCAGGGACTTTGGACCTGCCAAAGAGATATGTCTACTTAAAAATTTAAGTGAAAGGTGAGTTCTTCATCAAGAGGAAACAGGCTTGGTTAATATCTGACCTCTGCTGCATGACTGTAGTTAAGTTGCCTCCAATTCCTGGGGGGGTAGGAGTGGGAGGGCCTGGGCTGGGCGAATTTACACCTATCACAGCTACTCTTTGCTTAGGGCCTGGTAACATGGAGTGCTGTGTTCTCTAATATTCAAGCCTATTCCTTCATATAGGAACGAAACAGAACGATTTGCTTTTTATTCCTTTTTCTCAACTGAATTTTTGTGAATTCTGTACAACATAGTTTGCATTTAGATCACGTATATCAGATATATGCATATAAATATGCCTATAGCCTCAATTTTGTGATGCCCTTCAAGATGGATTCATCCACTGGAGCCTGGTTCACCTACAAATAGTCATAAAATTTTTAATAAAATATTTTTTCTTTTTATTTTCAATTCATGTTTTTATGGTTATTAAACTTTTTCTGTACATCATACATCATTTCTCAATCAAATTTAGACTCATTTCCCTTTCCATGCCCCTACCCCACCTGAATTCCTGCACTCTGCCATACATGTCCTGCATCTTTTTCTGAGTCTTTCCAGAGGTTGTTTTTCCAATTCTTTTGTTGTTGCTGTTCTCTCTAACTTGTATTGCTTCAATATATATGCATACACACACACACACACACACATATATATATATATATATATATATATATATATATATATATATTATGAAAAAAGGAAAAAAAAAACTATTAAAGTAACTAAATAGTAAAAAATAAAATAAAATTCACCACTGGTTAGACAGTAGAAAATGTTTAAACTTTTAAAATATGACTTCATCCAAATCATTTTCTTTTGAAACATTTATATATTCACATGTTTAAGAATACTCAAGTAAGTAATTTCATTATTAATCTTTTAAAAATTGTGCTTCATTACCTTGTGCCTCTTTAAATAACAAGCACAAGGCATTGGTCAGTGATGATTTTTAGAGATTATCCTTAAGCAAAACATTTCTAAGCTGGTGGATTATGAGTGGATGAAATAGTACATCTGGGGACATAGAGATGGCCCAGAGGTTAAGAGCACAGGTTGCTCTTGCAGAGGACCCAGATTTAATTCCCAACACCCACTTCATTGATAACAGCTGTCTATAACTCCAGTTTCAGGGTATCTGATAACTGCTTTTGACTTCCATGGGCATTGCACAATATGGGTGCATGTGTTCAGACAATACACATAATAGATAAGTAAAAGTTTAAACATAATAAAATAAAAATAGAGTAGAACATGTAAAAAGAGCTAAATTACATCTTTTTTGGAAATATGTGTTATTAAAAATAATCAAATAACACAGGGAATTATGTATACTAATAAAGGAACTGATAAATATATTTGTGTCATTTACCATTTGAAATGAGTGGACTAAATGGGATAGAAATGGAGATTGTACCCTTCCAGGGTGGTTTGTAGTGAGCAGAGCAATGTAAGGTTATTCATGCATGCTTTTCAGCAGGCATTTTATAAGAAACCTGAAAATATGTAAAAACAATAACAAACTCAAACTAGCTAAATTGATTTTATACTCATGAAGTAACTAGAATACTGTAGCATGCAAATAAAAATGGGAACAAAGACACTTATCACCCTTACTTTTTCTATGCCCTCTGGAAAGCAGATATCATGCAGCAATGCACACACACGTGCACACATACACATCTTTTACATTGAAATTTAAAGTAGCTTTTTTGTCAATTTAAATGCTTGTATTGTGTTCAGATTTTTATTGAGGTTTTGTGTATTTCATACAGGATTTCTTAATCAAATTTAGGCCTATTCTTCCTTCCTTGATCTCCACCCCACCAGAGCTCATGCTTTCTGTCATACATGTCTTTCATCATTTTTCTCAGTCTTTTTGAACTTTTGGGTGCAGAAGTTTACAGTTTGGGACAGAAGTTAACTGTTTCGGTCAGTTCCTTGACCCAGTCTTTTGTTGTTGTTGTTGTAATTATTGTTGTTGTTGTTGTTGTTGTTGTTGTTGTTCCCAATGTGTATCACTCCAAACTATGCCTCCACACATGGCACATTTACCAAAGCTATGACGTCTGAAAATAAACTATAGATCAATCGAAAAACATGTTCAGAGATTCACATTTTGACAGTAGAGTTGCATTAAGTTAAAGAAAAAATATTACTTCACATTCTTACATTNCTTCGAAGCACTGAGCATGACCCCATCTGCTTCCCAGAAGTCTGCCTCTGGCTTGCACATGCGTTTTGACAATGTCAAGTGTATGTCTTATGGAGAAAGCCTCAGCTCTTCCCTTTAAGGTCATCTACACCCAGCCTGTGCACGGCAGGGATATGCCACACAGTTGCTGGGACAGAGAGGAAGCTGGTCCACAAGAAATGATAAGTGTGGCCCCTCCCCTCCCTTCCTCTCCCCTTCCTTTTCCCTCCTCTCCCATCCCCCTCTCCCCTTTCCCTCAGTCCCCTTTATTCTCCTAGTTTCCCTTCTGCTTTCTTGTCATCTGCACATATATAGTTTTTCTGGTGTTCTTAACCTCAGCATTTAACCACTGCGCTATCCCCACAGCCCGCACATATATAGTTTTTTTTTTAATTTTTTTTATTAATTTTTATTTATTTCTGTATGTGTATGAATGTACTGTCTGCATGCAAGTCTGTGCACCCGTGTCATGCAACGCCGCGGAGTTCAGAAGAGGGTCTCGGATTCCCCTGGAACTGGAGTTCTCCTGGATTTGGAGCTTCAGACGGTTCTCAGCCGCCATGTGGTTGCTGGGGATCGAACCCGGGTCCTCTGCAAGAGCGGTCGGCGCTCTTAACCACTAGGCCATCTCTCCAGCCCAATGTTGAACACTTTTAAGATGTTTCTGATCCATCCATAATTCCTCACTTGTGAAGTCTCTGTTCAGCTCTTTACTCCATCTTTTGAGTGCGTCATTTATTTTCTTCATTGTTTTTGAGTAGTTTATATTCTGGAAGTGAATGCTCTGTCAGATGTGTCAGTGGTAAAGGTTTCATCCCACTCTGTGGGTTTTCTCTTCACTTCCCTAATTGTTTCTTTTGCTGTACAGAAACTTTTGAGTTTAATAAGGTCCCACTTGTTAATTGTTGACCTTAAAGTCCTAGAGGGTATTGGACTGGAAGGATCATTCCCCAACATAATCAAAGCCATTTACAAGAAACCCACAACAAGTATCACCCTAAATGGAGAAAAGTTAGAAGGATTCCTCATAAAGGTAGGAACTTGGAAAGGCTGTCCCTGTTGCCACTCCTCTTCCATATACTGCTTGAAACACTGGCTATGGCAATAAGGCAAAAAAAGGAAATTAAAGGATTACTAATTGGAAAAGCAGAAGTCAAACTATCCCTTTTTGCAGATGATATAATAATTTACCCAAGGGATGCTAAGAACTCCACAGAAAACTCCCAGAAACAAGAGTTTAAGTAAAGTGGCAGGATACAAAATTAACCTAGAAAAATAAGTAGCCTTTCTTTACACCAACAATAAGCAACTGAAGAAGGAAAATAAATGAGATCTTCCTAATCTCAATAGCCTCAAAAACAATAAAAATCCTAGGGACAAAATTAACCAAAGACACCAAAGATCTCTACAAAAAAAAATATACATATAAACCCCTGAAGAAGGAGATTGAAGAAGATATCAGAAGATGGAAAGACCTCCCATGCTCATGGATTGGAAAAATTAATATAGTAAAAATGTCATTCTATCCAAATTAACATACAGATTCAATGCAATTCCCATTAAAATCCTCAAGACATTCTTCACAGGCTTGGGAAAAAAATTCTTAAATTCATATTGAACAGCAAAAGACCCCGGATAACCAAAGCAACTCTGAGTGAAAAGAGCAATACAGGGGGAATTTCTATATCAGACTTCAAATTATACTACAGGGATGTAGTCATAAAAACAGCCTGGTACTGGCAGAAAAATAGACCTGGAGACCAATGAAAGAAAACTGAAGATCCAAACTTGAGCACATACAATTTCAGCCACCTCATATTTGACAAGGGGGCCAAAAAGACTCAGTGAAGGGAAGGCAGCATCTTCAGCAAATGGTGTTGGCAAAGTGGATCACAACTTGTAGAAGAATAAAATTACACCCCTACTTCTCACTGTGTACAAAAAATCAACTCCAAATATATCAAAGATCTCAATGTGAAACACGAAACTCTGAAGGTGATAGAAGAAAAATTTGGCAGCAGACTGCAAGACATAGACATAGGAAAAGACTTTCTAAATCAGACAGCAGCTGCACAGGAAATAAGGTAGACAATAAAATTTTTATTGGTGTTTTGTGTGTTTCATATATCATTTTTCAGTCTAAATTTAGACATACTCCCTTATCCATGTCCCCCACCCCATCCCAGTTCATGCATTCTGTCATACATGTCCTGCATCTTTTTCTCAATCTTTTAAATATTTACCTCTGGAAAGGTTTATTGTTTGGGCAGAAGTTAACTATTTCAGTCAGTTATTTGATCTGATCTTTTTGTCCTTGGTTGTTTTTCCCCTCCCATTTGTATTGCTCCAAAATATGCCTTATATACATCACATATATACCAAAAATATGACCTTTGAAAATAAGCTGTGTGCTAATTCCAAAATATGTTTAGGAGTTCACATTTTCCCTTTAATTTTATATTACTTGTATATGAATACATAACCTCCATACATATACCACAATTACAAAATCTGAAAATAAGTGGTAAGTTAATTATAGAGCCTATTACAGAATTCACATTATAACAGCATAGTTGGCTTCAGATATAAAGAAATATGACATTAACTTTTCTCAGCTTGCCTTTCAACTATGGATTTGGTGCTAGCATCCACAAATGAGGGATACCATTCATCTTTTGTTTTTCTGGGACTGTGTTACTTCACTTAGCATAATGGGTTCATGTTCCATCCATTTACCTGCAAAGTTCATGATGTCATCTTTCTTTACTGCTGCATAGAATTCCTTCCATCAAGTAGATGTACTGCATTTTCTCTATCCACTCATCAGTTGAGGGACACTTGAGATGGTTCCAGCTCTTTGCTATTGTGAAGAGAGCTGCAATAAACATAGATGGGCATGTATCTCTGTGATAGGATGAGACATGTGGGTATATACCCAGGAATGTATGAATGGGTCAGGTAGTAGGCTCATTTTCAGTTTCTTGAGAGTTCTCCACTTTCCACAGAGGGTTGCAGGAGTTTGCATTTCCACCAGCTGTGGATGGTTTTTTTTTTCCCAGCAACCGCTCCAGCATTTGGTATCCTTGTTTTCTGGATCATAGCTAGTCTTACTGAAGTAAGATGAAATCTTAAGGTGGTTTTAATTTGCATTTCCTTAATTATTAGCAATATTGAACAGTTTTTAAGATGTTTCTCAGCCATATTCTTCATTGGTGAAGTCTCTGTTCAACTCTTTACTCCATCTTTTGAGTAGGTCATTTGTTTTCTTTGTCCTTTGTTTTCTGAGTAATTTATACACTTTGGATGTTAATGCTCTATCAGATGTATCACTGGTGAAGATTTCCTCCCACTCTATGGGTTTTCTCCTCACTTCATTGATTGTTTCTTTTGCTGTACAGAAGCTCTTGAGTTTAATAAGGTCCCATTTGTCAATTGTTGACCTTATTGTTTGAGCAGCTGCTGTCTGATTTAGAAAGTCTTTCCCTACACCTATGTCTTGTAGGTTACAACCAACGTTTTCTTCTATCATTTGCAGAGTTCTGGGTTTCACATTGAGGTCTTTGATCCATTTGGAGTTGATTTTTGTACACGGTGAGAGGTACGGGTTTAGATTTATTCTTCTACAAGTTGTGATCCAGTTATGCCAACACCATTTGCTGAAGGAGACTTTAGAAGAGACTGTCCTGTTCCTAGCAGCCATCAGTTTCCAGTAGTTCCTCAAGTATATTTGGACATTCTTCCCCACTTCCTCACATCTGTAGTGGGTTTTGGTCTGGCTTGAGCTTACCTGGAGCACTTATGCATGCTGTCACCATTGCTGTTAGTTCACATGAGTAACTGACCAGCCAACAGGAAAACTGTGTCCTTGCTATTGTCCACTTCCTCTGACTTTTACAATCTTTCTGCAAATTCCTCCACCATGACTTTGGTGGTAGAAGCTACACATAAGTTTCCAATTCAAGGATATCACTCTAAAGTCTCTTATTCTATGAACCTTGGTCATTTGTCAGTAATGACTGTGCTAATCAGCATCTGCTACATAAGGAAGATTCTCTGCTGAGAGCTGAGAACTACATTAATCTATCAACATAAGAATAAGTCATTAGGAGTTGCTTTAAGACTGTTTTCATAGACTCGTGTTAAATAATGCTCATGGTATTATGTATTTCCTCTGACCTTTTGGGTGTGTTTATCTCTCTTTTCAGAAGCATTATTTCCAGTATCCTCTTTATAGTTGGCTGAGTATTCATGCATTCATTTATTCTGTTTTATTCATTTCATGAAAGCTTTTATTTCTCCTTCAATTTCAATAGATAATTTTGCTAGGTGTCATAGTCTGGCTTGAGAATTGTGATCGTAAAAATCTTGGAATATATCTTTTCAGGCATTTATAGCTTTAAGTTTCTGTGAAATAATAAACTGTTATTCTGATAGGCCTGATTTTAAAAGTAAGTTGACCTTTCTTTTGTCTGTTTCTTTAATGTTTTAACTGCAGTATATCATGAAGCAGTCCAGTTTTTGTTTCTATCTCATTTGGATACTTTAGGGTTCTTTTACCTAAATAGGCACATCTTTCTCTACGTTTGGAAAATTTTCCATTATAATTTTACTGGAAATATGCTCTATGAATTTCATCTTGTATTCCTTGCCTTCTACTGTGCTTATGATATTAAGGTTTGGTCTTTTCATAATATTCTGTAGCTCACATGTCCTCCATTCCTATATTTTGCTACTTATCATTGGCTTTATAGAGTGTTGTGTCCTTCTATGTGTACTGTGCTCCATGGATCCATTCTATTGAGGAGGCTTTCCTTTTAGATTTTTTATTCCACATATTGAGATTTTCACTTCAGCATCATTGCCACTTCAATTTTCTTCAGCAATCTGTGTTAAATTGTATTTTGTCTCTTGCATTAAACTTCATCATTCATCCTTCTCTGAATTTTTAAAAATATTCTCTTGCAGAATATTCATGTTTTCTTTGAGTTGTTTCAAAATATTTATAATTATTCACTTAAATTATTTGTCTGAATGATCTTCCATGTCATTATCATTAGAGACCATTAGTTTGTGATTAGTAATTTTTTGAGGACATATGTATTTGTGTGTGTGTATGTGTGTGTGTGTGTGTGTGTGTGTGTGTGTGTGTGTTGTGTTGTTATTTTATTCGGCACTGAGATTGGAGCATAGGAGTTAGCTTGTCTATATTTTTTCATTATATCACTTTGATTCAAGTAACTTTCCCTTTTCAATTGTTATTTAACGATTTTCAGCAGGGAAGTAACATATAGCGTGCTTATTAACTATGGTGGGGTATGTTTACCACTCTTGGTCTGGTATTAAGGGATATCAGCTTTATTCCAAGTCTTTATTTGATGCCTGAGACAAAATGGAACAGGTTCCCCAAGTAATTTTCCCCTGACATTGTGAATTGGTGCTGAGGCTCTAGATGCTGTAAGGTATCTGTAGATTGACCCTAGATGTTATTCAGCAGTGCTTTGTGGAGACCGAAATATAGGGGATCTAGGATTGGGTATGAGACCCTTACTTGCATCTGCAGGCCATGCAGGACAGTTTTAATGACCCTGGCATGTTACCAGAAGAGCTCTAATAAGCTCCAAAGGAGGGAGAGTGGCTGATAGGAAGAGGCACATGCTCTGTACTTTGGTCTCTGAGTGACGTGTAGCAGATGGAGGGTTTCTGGCAGGTGGTCATTCAGTTCTGTTCAGCCCTGAGAACGGGAAGGTGCTGGGAACAAGACCCAGTTTCTTCAATGGATCCCCAAGTCACATGAACACCAGGAGGTCTGTGGAAGGCAGCTATTGGGTCGTTGACATTTCCCAGAGGAGAGGAAGCCAGAAGGAAGAGACAAGAGTTTTCTGCCTGGGTCTCTGGGCAGCATAAGGTGGCAGGGGGAGCACAGGCAGGTCTGGCGAGTCTTAAATGGGAGAGAGTGGTAACGAACGGACAGTCATTGGCAGGCAGCCAGAGAGGTTTCCAGTATTCTTAAAGTGAGAACTAGGGGCCAAGTGGACGAAATCAAGAGCTCCCTTCTATGGCTTCTGGGCCTGTTGTGTAGCAGGAGGCTCCAGGGCATTCAGTGGCGGTAGACAGCTCCTTGGCACATTCCAAACAGGGGAAGCATGGGGCTCACAGCCTTGTGGAGCAGCTGGAGAGGTCTTGGAAGGAAGTGTGATGGCTCGAATTACAGTGTCCTCCATAGGCTCCAAGTATTTGGACATTTTGTCCCCAGCTGGTATCCCAGATTTGGGAGATCTTAGAAGGTGTGCCCATGCGGGAGGAAGCTTTTAACTGGTGTTGAGACTTAGAGAGTTCTTTTATTTATTTTTTATGTGTATGAGCGTACTGTCTGCATGTAGGTTGGTGCACCTGTGTCGTGCAATGCCACAGAGGTCAGAAGAGTGTGTCAGATTCCCCAGAAACTGGAGTTAAAGACGGTTCTCAGCCGCCATATGGGTGCTGGGGATCAAACCCTGGTCCTCTGCAAGAGCAGTCCGTGCTCTTAACCACTAGGCCACCTCTCCAGCCCCTAGGCTTAGAGAGCTCTTAATCCCTGCTGGATATCCAATCTCAATCTGCTTCCTGTGTCCCCTTGAGTATCTGATCCTCTGCTTTTTATTACTGCTGAAGCCATCTCCTGCCCCATAACTCCCCACCATAATGGACTCTGAGTCTCCTGGAACCGTAAGCTCAAATTAACTCCTTTTATAAGTTTCCTTGGTTAGGATGTTTTATCACAGCAACAGAAAAGTGATAGGTAACCAGCTACTTGGGGGGAGGGGGTTCAAAACTGAAAGAATCCAATAAGGAGAAGGTTGAGTTCCTTACATGGAGGTTAGGGGGAAGTGGAGGAACCGTGGCAGGTAGAATCTTACCTGAGTGCTAAAGAAATGGGGGAAACAAAAGATGGGAATTTGTATATATAAGGAAAACATGTATATGTACTATGTTGATAAAATTAATGTTTCTAAATATCAAAAGATATTCCACTTTAGTTATACTTGATGAATAAGCTGTAAGCTCTGATGTTCAAGACAGTGGCTATCATTCTAACATATAACACTGGAAGGAAGAATCTTATATTGAATCAAAAAAATTCTTTTATCCTATAAAAGCTCCATAGCATGTATATCAACAGGAATAACTGAGGACACACAAAATTAGTGGAGAGAGCAGTGCCTGAATTTAAAAGATACCATCACATGCTGGGCTTGGTAGAGCACACCTTTAATCCTAGCACTTGGGAGGCAGAGGCAGGTGGATCTCTGTGAGTTCAAGGCCAGCTTGGTCTACATAGTGAGCTCCAGGCCAGCTGGGACTAAAGGGAGACCCTGTCTCAAAAAGACAATAAATAAATAAATAAATAAATAAATAAATAAATAGATACCATCTCTTTCTCAGCTCTTTCAGAGCCTCTTGGCTTCACTATGAACATGGCAGAAAATCTATCCAGACTTCAGAGAGGGCATCATTCTCATATCAATTAAAATGTTACTAAATAAATATCCTGATAGCTAGGTTTGATACTTCATGCTTTTAATTCCTGATCTCTGGAGGCAGAGGCAGGAGATGTCTTTGAGTTCAAGGTCAACCTTGTCTATATAGTGAGTTATGGGCTAGCTGAGGTGGACATTTTACCACTCTGAGACATCCCATCACTCAGTGACAGTGTACCATGCCAAAGCACTGCAAAGTAGCTTAAAACTCAGTTGTGTCCAGGAGGTAAGCCCTCTTTCTATAGTATTTTACAGGTATAAAAATGTCGTGGTAGAATGTAAGGGCTGCTATTGGGGTGAATGGTGAAACAACAGCAATGTAGTCTGGACCCTCATTTGATCAACCTGATCCCCCGCTGGAAGGTGGGGCTGTGGGGGTTTGGGCACAACAGCCTGCAAATTGGTTTTACATGAAGGATGCTTGTACTCATGGATTATCACTTATAGCTAAAAAATGGAAAAAAAAACTGAGAGAAATATGCAGGACAGTTATGGCAGAATGCATGATCTCGGTTGGGGGGTTGGGGGGGAAGGGAAAGGGAAATATGCCTGAACTGAATTGGAAAATGATGTATGAAATGCACAAAGCATCAATAAAAAAAGTCTAACTTTAAAAGTTTGAGTACATTTTCCAAAACTAATTATTTGATCAACAGTAAAGCTGATCTTTATCCCAGAAATTTGACACCAAAGGTAACCTTTCTATAGAATTGTTTCCATGGTAGGAGATATTCTTTTTTATTTTATTTTTATTTTTATTTTTAAATCCTAACTTTTCATTTTATTTTGTATTCAATTTTATTTTTAGCTTCATTTTTTCTCAATTTATAATTTTTTATTGTTATTAAACTTTTTCCATAAGTCTTATATCATTTCTCAATTGAATTTAGAGTCACTTCCTTTTCCATGCCCCCCACCCCATCTGAGTCCCTGCACTCTGCCATATATGTCTTGCATCTTTTTCTGAGTCTTTCCAGAGTTTTTTCCAGTTCTTTTGTTGTCATTGCTCCCTCCTACTTGTATTGTTTCAGAATATATATACATATATATATATATAGTTATATATATATATATAGTTATATATACATAAATATATACATACACACATACACATATCACTTGAATTGGAGGACTATTTTTTAATGAAAGATGCCATATTTTCCTTAAGGAAGCACTTGAAGGCCCCTCCTTGGCAAGCCCAAACAACCATCAATCTTGCACTTGTGCGCTGCATTGGGGTCTTTTCCTCCCATGGTCCCCCAAATGAAGTCCAGTAAGCACATGTCTTGTCTTGATCCTCCTGCACTGGCCTCCATGATACAGCTAAGGTAGTCCAACAATGGCAGTCCATATTCTGAGGAGGCTTTATTCCCATTAGCTGCTTAGTTCACAAGCTGGGTAACTCAGTAATCCTCAGTCCACATTGGAAGGTTAGGAAAGGATAAATAGAATATCTCCTATACTATTTTTCTATTTAGAGATATTCTATTTATCCTTTTCTCTATCCAAGTAATCCTTTTGTATGGAGAATGACCATTTCCCTTTGGTAAGGTCCTGGTGAGGAAACATTCTTCAAGACACACTGATAACTGCTGCTAAACAAGCATCACCCTGTCACAAAGCCTTTTACACTCTGCTCTCAGCTACACACAGGAGCCATCTCTTGGGACATTGAGCTTCAACCATATCATGAATGTTTTCCTGGTGGTGTGACAGTGACAGTGTTTCTCATATAATTGTATTCATTACTTTTCTATTTTTGTGATAAAAACATAATGACCAAGGTAGTGACAGAAGAAGGAAGAGTTCATCCTTAAGTTTGTTGGTCGTGGTGGTTTGAATGAGAGTGTCCCCCATAGGCTTTAAGTATTTGGGCATTTTGTCCACAGCTGGTGGCACTGTTCTGGGAGGTCTTAGAAGGTGTGGCCATGCTGGAGGAAGTACATCATTGGGGTGGGCTTAGGGAGTTTAACAAGCCTTGCAGTCTCCAGTTTCTCTCTTTTGACTTCCTGTGCTCATTGGAAGATATGAACCTTGGCTTTCTGCTCCAGCTCCTGCCACCATGTTTCCCACCACAGTGGGCTCTAATTCCCTGGAACCATCAATCCTAAATTCAAATACTCTTCCTTTCATAAGTTCCCTTGGTCATGGTGGTTTATCACAGCAACAGAAAAGTGACTAATACACTGGTCTATTGCTGTGATAAAAAGCAGACCAACACCCACAGAGTGGGAGGAAATCTTCACCACGGAAACATCTGACAAAGCATTGATTTCCAGAATATATAAACTACTCAAAAAACAAAGAACAAAAAAAAAAAAAAGACCCACTCAATAGATGGAGCAAAGAGCTGAACAGAGACTTCACAAGTGAGGAATTAGAGATGGCTGAGAAACACCTTAAGAAGTGTTCAACATCACTAATCATTAAGGAAATGCAAATCAAAACCACTTTAAGATATCATCTTACTCCAATAAACGCTGGGACACTGGCTAGGATAAAGAAAACAACTTGTGATACTATTGTTGACAGAAAGAGCGTACTCCAAACACAAACCCCAACAACACCCAAACGCACGCCTAACCACCAACCAACACCACACACAAATAACATCACCCAACACGTACATCTTACAAAGCCCCACAGAACAACCCCTAACTAACCACACACGTCAAGCAAAAACCAAGCCCACAAACAGAACAACACAAACTAACCCACACACACAACAACCCACTGGAAACAATAACTATGTGGGAACAAAAGGGAAACACCTCATTCCAGCTGCCTGGACACGGTAGGGAAATGATAAAAATCGTGCAGCCACTATGGATAGTACTGTGGAGAACCCTTAGAAGACATTAGAGATTCGAACTTCGCCCACCCCAATCCCAAGCACATAACCACTTCCTAAGGAATGTACCATCAAGACAACATTCACCCAAAAAACAGACCCGGCTTAAATGCACCCACAACTCAAGGACAATGTTGTATTACGCATATAGCTCCAACAAATAGAACAAAGAGATGGAGAAAAAAAAAATGGAAACTAAAATGCCAATGAGTGCCCGACCCTAGGCGACCCCAGAACAAATGTCCCAGCCAGCAAACACAAAACACAACAACACCACAACCCCCCAGCCACATCCCCTCACGCACGCCCCTCACCCGGTACATCTCATCTCACAATTACCGAACACACCGCACCTTGCACAGAGAATCCTCCCTATCCCTTGCAGCACTGCTTAAGAAGAAAAAGAAGCGAACAACTTCATGATGCCTAATCGTGCTTGAGCGGAAGAAAATATGAGACTTGGAGCTAACAACCACGATGAGAACATATGAACGCTGAGTGAAAAAATGTAACACAATAGTACTCCCAATAAAAACAATGACAGAATGAAATGGTCCACAAAATACTACCACTAACATTCTGTCGCAGACATAGCTAGTGTCAATTAACCTAAGTCTATAAATCATATTCCTGAATGCATGGCTCTTGGAACTTTGCCACATGCAAGTGGGACCAAACGTGAAATTGCGATATTTTGAGAAACAGACAACCAAACAACAACAACACAGAAAGAACAAAAAAGAATAAAAAGAACTGAAAACACTAACCTGCTCAAAACAGTCAACTTCCATATGAGAATATTAGAAAGAATGAGAAAGAGATGAAAAGCATGTGTTTGGCAAAATGCATGAGCTCTTGGTGGGGTGGGGGGTAATGAGGGTGCACGGGGTCTAGATTTGAATAAAAATGATGTATATAATATATATATATATATATATATATACATGTATATATATAAATAAATAAATAATATGGTAACTTGAATAAAAACAAAAAGCAGACCAATATCAGCTAGAGGAGGAAACAGTGCTCTTTCCTAGTGACAGCTGTCACCGAGGAAAGCCAGGGCAGGGACCTAACCAGGACAGGAACCTGAGACAATAGCTGAAGGACAGACCACAGAGGACAGCTACTTAGTGTATTCAGTCATCTTTCCAGTAGAACCCAACCCAGTGCTGATACCCACAGTGAGCTGGGCCTTTCCACATCACTGTTGCACAGATTCCTCCAGGGGAATGCCCATGCACATAGTGTGAACCCCCCTGCCTCTGCCACCTATCTAGTTCCCCAGTTACCAGGCAAAACAAGGTGCAGACTCCCCAATATTAGTTTCTGGGAGACTAGAGAGTTTATTCAGGCTTGCCTACAAAGTTATGAGTACAAGATAACACTCACTAGCCATGCAGTGATTCAGCTTTCTCAATGTGGCTGCCCAGAGCCCTGGCATGAACTCCATGTCTTCTGCCCATGGTGGCAAGATGGGGAACACTAGCCAGCTTCACCTGGTTGGCTTATACATGTTCCTTGCCTCCTACCCCAATATGGCACCACTGGCTTCCTAGAATTCTCTCTCTAAGTAATCTACACTCCATCTTGGGAGTTCACAGCTTCTCTGATGATAAGTCTAATTCAAAAGAAGTGTATTTTATCCCACTCCCTCCAATCAAGAAAATGCACTCTCAGGAAACAGAGAGAAAACTGAAAGTGGGTGAGGCAATAAACTCTCAAATCCTGCCCCCAGTGATGTGCTTCCTCCAGCTGGGTGTCACCTCTTAAATGTTCCATGATCTTACCCAAACAGTGCCATAAACTGATCAACTATTCAAATACTTGAGCCCATGGGAATGTGTCATTCACAGCACCAAAATAATCAACCTGATTATACAAATTCTTGAGACACCAGAATATTTTAGTATGTAAATAACAATCCTGCACCTCAGCACACATCTCAGAGAAGTGAGTATGGAATTTAATGAATGACAAGTGTTCACTTGGTTGTGAATTAATTCACAGATATTATGAGTTCTGAGGAAAGAAATTTCCATGTATTAGCCACCTGAACCATTTTTAGTTTAGTTCTGAGGAAAGAAATTTCCACGTATTAGCCACCTGAACCATGCATTTTAGTTTACTTAGAATCCAAAGACGGACGTTCTCAGATTGACATTCACACTGATGATGTTTCCTTGGACCTAAGAAAGGTGGCATCATCAAAGGTGTCTCCAGTATGATGTTCTAATTCATTTCACTTTGTTTAATTGTTTTCTATCATTTTTTTAAATTTTTTTTATTAATTTTATTTATTTCTGTATGTGTATGAATGTACTGTCTGCATGCAAGTTTGTGCACCCGTGTCGTGCAATGCCGCGGAGGTCAGAAGAGGGTGTCGGATTCCCCTGGAACTGGAGTTCTCCTGGAAATGGAGTAGTTTCGACGGTCTCAGACGCCGATGTGGGGCTGGGGATCGAGCCCGGGTCCTCTGAAGAGCGGTCAGCGCGTCATTGTAAATAAGTGCTTGAATATATGTAAGAGTATATTATTTTTGGATTCCCTAGCTGAACATATGCCTCCTTTTCTTATGGAATTATTACCTTCATTTTGGTTAGTCTAACCTGTAGAGATTTACATTGCTTTGGGTGGAGTAAGAATTCTTCTAAGGGAATTGTGTTTGTCTTAGCAGAATGGTAGGCTCAAATTGTAGGACAGTATTAACATAGATCAATTTATCATGTTGTAATCAATATTTCCTCTTATGCATCCATCATCGTCCTGTGTGTGTTCAAGTTCATTGTCCACCACAAAGCTTACTCTGAGGTAGAGAAGCAGGAAGCTTTCCAAAGAGGTTAGTAGAAGCAGCAAGCAATTTGTTAATTTCATCATTTTAAAGTTGCATGGTTTTGATGGTCAGTGCCCACCTTAGAAACTTTTCTCTGGACCTCATTCCCATCATGTTAGTGGTCCCAAACACTTCTGCATCTGAAAGTGGTAGTTATTCTCTGAAAATGCTGACTTCTTATGTAATTTCTTTGCTCATTACATCTAATAATTACTTTATTGAGCCTTTAAAAATGATAATACTTCCTTATGGTATGAAAAATAGAGTTAATCTTATTTTTTACAGTATATAATAATATATATATATTATATATAATAGATATATATAATTTTTTTAAGTGTATGAATGTACTGTCTGCATGTAGGTTGGTTCACCCATGTCGTGCAATGCCATGGAGGTCAGAAGAGTGTGTCGGATTCCCCTGGAACTGGAGTTAAAGACAGTTCTCAGCTGTCATGTGTGAACCTGGGTCCTCTGCAAGAGCAGTTGGCACTCTTAACCGCTTGGCCATCTCTCCAGCCTGCTATTTTTAGAGTATATTATATAGCATTTCTTAAGTTTTGCAGCAAGAAATGAGCAGAATCTCTTTTGCTAAACTGAAAAATTCAGCACGCCTGATATAGTTTTCATCTTTTCAAGGAAATCTGTACAAAGATATACATTTTTATCTAAATAATCAGCTAATTGTCACATTACCTGCAACACCTTACCGATATAGAGCCTTATGCCCTACTAAAGTGGATAAATTCCCTCAGAGGGAAGGCTTCCTCAGCCCAAGCCCCTAAGCTTCTCTATTCATTAGAGTCACTAACAAGAGGAAAAATAAATATTTGCTTGATAAAAAGGCACATTGTTAGCTACAGAGTCTAAAAATCAACAGACACACAGTGTAATGAAGTTATTTTTCTTGGCTACACTGAAGATTACATTTGTTTTGTTTTGTAAGTTGGTCATTGCATCAAGCTGAGTAAATTGACTCTTAATATATTTTTTCTGATAATTTCATATGAATCCATAATTACTGAAAAAATTCCACTTAATCACAAATTTTAGAATTGTGATGAGGGTAAAAAAATCAGTGAATATTGACATATTCCCATGATTCAAAATGGACCTAGAATGATCAGATAAATATGATAAAATAAAAAGTGAGTGAGTTCCAGGACAGCTGGGGCCACAGGGAGACCCTGTCTCAGAAAGACCAAAAAAAAAAAAAAAAAAAAAGTGAGATTTTATAAAATATTTCAAAATAAGAATGAGCAAAAATATAAAATAAGATAGAAACATTTGAAAATAGACCTAAAATATAAGTGAACTCCACCTACCAATGATCAGTAAGAGCCGAAAAGAGTGTATGTGAGAAAGCAGGAAACTGGGACGCCCCAGAAATGAAGTTGGCAGCAGAGATCTAGATCAGAATGGGGTTCCGTGGGGTCTAGTGGATGTCATGGCAAAGCCTGATATCTGATTAGGAATGCTTTCAAGACAGAAGGCCAGTGAGTTAATGACGGTGTCAGTGGAAAATGATGAGCTGTTTCACCATAAGGCGACAGAGTCAATCCAATCGCAGGTCACATCAGACTTAATACGTAGGCTGGCGGAAATGAAATACAGCACACACTGTTGATCAGAGGTATTGATGATCTGACTTTCATGGAAAACAAACCTTTGTTGCACTGAGAATTCCTGTTAAATTGAGGATCACTAAAAACGGAACAGAAGGTCCGATTGGAAAATAAACGGAGCTGTGCATGGTGGCTCACACCTTTTAATCCCAGCTGTTGGGGCAGTGAGTCAGGCAGATCTCTGTGAGATCAAGGACAGCCTGGTGGACTTGGAAAGTTTCAAGCCAGTTGGGACTGAAGCTACAGAAAGACCCCATTTCAAAAACAAACAAATGGAAAGCAAAAACAAAATAGGTAAAAGAATAAAGAAAATAAATAAAGTAAGCCAGAGTAGGCTAAAAAGAATAGAAGGGGATAAAACAAGCTGTTAAATATACAGATAAGAGTTCTAGGACTCTTGAAAAGGATGGGTTTCTATTGAAGGAGACAGAACAATTACTACTCTATTTTAAGCAACATCTCTTCACACACTGGAAAGATTTTCTTTTCTTTGGATCAACCACAAGTTAGAATTCGTTATCCTCATGCTGTCAATGCTCTGCTTTGTTTGAGGTGTATTTCCTGACTTTACTGAACAAATTGCCACTAAAATAAAAGTTGCTACCTTCCCCTCAGGAGCATTCAGGTGATTTACCTATAAATAACTCAGCAACTAGGATTGAGTGTGAGCCAGGTTAAAAGCCAAGTTAGTTATTATTTATCTGCTGAGTATAGGAATATTATAAATCCAAGCCATATAAATCAAACATCCCACCAAGCTTGATATTTCTAAAAATTAAATTTCTGATGCAGGGCTAAAGGCAGTACAGCAGATGTTATCTGCTTTTACCCTTCTGCAGTTCTGTGGGTGTCATTAGATAGCTAAGGAATGAAGGGAGCAGACACTTTCCCTTTCCAGGCTGCACCTTCCCTGATGATTTGGTAGCTACATCACTGGAAATTAAGGAGATACAAACAGCCCAAACAAATCCTACCATTTGTCCACAGTTATTCACTTCAGGTTTCTGGGTCTACAATTCCCATGGAGAGGGGCCAACTCTACAGATGTCTTAGAATATTCCATATCTCTTTCACCCATCAAAACCATTAAGTGGGTGGCAGTTTTGAGCTCAGTGGTAGAGCATGTGTCTAATGTGCATGGAATCTTGGATTTGATCCCCAGTATACCAAAAGCCAAAGAACTAATATGCTGAGGTATTTTCATGCTATTTTCATTTTTTATACTAAATTAATATTCCTCCTAAAAGTGTGTATTTAAAATTTCTCTATGAAATAATTTGACCTCTTAGCTCTCTCTATGGAGAGACATGAAGATTGCTTTGTGACAGTTTTAGCTCAGGGTTGGCCATTCCTTGCTGTTCACTTATGATGCCTTTTGGCAAGTCTTATGACAATGACAGAAAAACTTGGGGGATTAACATGTCTCAGAACATACAGGCCACTATTAATGTATTTCAAGGTAGATGTCATAGTCATGTTACATATATGTGCTTCATACATTGCTTTACAGTGTTTAGGTTTACAGACCAGAAAAACATACAATCTCTGGATGCATTACTATTTTTATTTTCTCAAAAATCAGATGGTGTCTAGTTTATGTGAATTCCACTTACCTGATGAATGTTTTACATTTACAAGTTGATGTTTTGCAGAACTCACTTCCTTGAAGTTTTTCTCATTGCTGGTCAGAAATCTCAGCATTTGAAGAGCTTTGCATGGAGATTATTTTGTGCTAGTTCCCTTTAACATCTATTGAGACATGAAAATAATAGAATTAAGTTTTAAAGCAAATAATCAAAGTAAGAAAATAAGTGCAGATTATTATGCATTATATTCTGGCATAGTTTATAGGTTACTTAAAATTAAAATATAGTTAAGTATGGAGGTATGGCAGAATCATATAAATTTTTAATTGTGAATTTTCTTAGTCTATTTTTTTCATTTTGCACATGTAACAAAATAGAATATTAATCCCTGTCTGTTCTGACTTTACCTGTTTGGATGTCTTTGAACACTCACTCTGGTGTTTACTGTCATACACTATGTTCATCGAAATTTTATGGGGGTTACCAAGTATCCAATAATCCCACTAATACTTGGTACATCTTAAGAGTCAGGAACTATTTGGAGCATTATTATTCATCAATAACCTTTTGAAATGATCCCCACAAGCAACTTTAATACAATTTTGTGAACAAGTTATCTAGAAAGAAGTTATCAGAAACTGCTGCAGTTTAAATGTGAAATGACCCACATGGGGTCATGTGTTTGAATACTGTGTCTTGGAGTCTGTTGTGCTTTTCAGAGAGGCAAAATATGGCTGGAGAATGTGTGTCACAAAAAGAGTGTGTCTTAGTGGATATAATCTACTTTGCCTCAATCCCATTTTCCCTCTCTGCTTCCTTGACCACTGAAATGAGAGCAAATCACTCTGAAGTCTCCACCACCACAGGTGGCAGCTAGTCCCAAGGCCACAATTTCCCTTCCATGAAACTATGAGCCAGTGATAAGAAAAGTAACTACAACAGAAAAATTGCTGGGAAGAAATAGGGTCATCATTGTATTAAACTCATCATATGCTTCTCAGGCCCTTGGAACTGTTTTTTGTTGTTGTTGTTGTTGTTGTTGTTGTTTTGGTTTTTTTTTTTTTTTTTTTTTTTTTTTTTTTTTTAAAGAGGAATATGGAAGAACTTTGATCTATAAGCTAGAGATGTACTGGAATATTTTAAGCAGAGCTTAATGTACCATTCTGGTTGGAGCCCCAAAGATAAGAATGTGAATAAAAAGGTGATTTGAAGGCCAAGCTCATGGGATTTCACAGGGGAACAAGGACCCTGTTGAGAATTGCATAGAAACAGTTCACGATACAATCAGCTTATGTTTCATGTGTGCTCTGAAAATGTTAGCAATAAAGCTGAGTTCCAAAATAAGACACTTGTTTATTTGGTGTAAGAATGGATATATATGCATGCAATAGTATGGCTTATTATCACTTACAAATCCCCCCCCCCGCACACACACACACACGCATTACTATGAGGGAGAGAAGACACTGGACTAGACATGAATGATGTGCAGGTCAGAGACAGAATCACTAGAAATCTGCATTTTGGTTCATGAATGTGAACAAAATTCTGGAATGCATGAGTGATGACAAAGCAGCTGCAGTGATATTGTTAATGACAGAAATGCCACCAGTAGGAGCCATTTACTTTATATCAAAATACTTATCACAGTTTCCAGGGTATAAAACTGAAAACCCATTTGAAAGTCGTTCATATGGAAGAAGAATACTTGGAAGGAAAAGCTTGCACCATGTCCTCCTAGAAAGCCGCTTAAGCGGGGGCTGGAGAGATAGCCTAGCGGTTAAGAGCACTGACTGCTCTTGCAGAGGACCCGGGTTCGATCCCCAGCACCCACATGGCGGCTAAGAAGTGTGACAAATTTCCAGGGATTATAATTGTTTCAGCTGACAAGAGAATTCAGTGTGATATCTGTTCTCATAAGAAGAAATTTTGGGGGCTGGAGAGATAGCCTAGCGGTTAAGAGCACTGACTGCTCTTGCAGAGGACCTGGGTTCGATCCCCAGCACCCACATGGCGGCTAAGAACCGTCTGTAACTCCAATTCCAGGAGAACTCCAGTTCCAGGGGAATCTGAGACCCTCTTCTGACCTCCGCGGCACTGCACGACACGGGTGCACAAACCTGCATGCAGACAGTACATTCATACACATACAAAAATAAATAAAAAATAAAAATAAAAGATGTTTAACCGTTGTATTAGTCAGTTTTCTGTTGCTGTGATAAAACACCAGACCAAGGAACTTATAAAAGGAAGAGTTTATTTGAGCTTACGATTGGCGGTTCCAGGAAATGAGTCCATTGTGGCAGAAGGCATGGTGGCTGGATCTGGAGCAGCAAACCCAGGGTCACATCTCGCAAAGAGCACAGGAAGCAAAGAGGAAGCAACTGTATACCATGAGGCTTGTTAAACTCACTAAGCCTGCCCCTAGCAACGCACTTCCTCTAGCATGGCCACACCCTCCAAGACCTCCAAAACCAGCGCCACCAACTGGAGACAAATGTCTGAATACCTAGAGCCTATGGGGGACACTCATCCAAACCACCACATTCCACTCCCTGGCCCCCATAGGCTCCTGACCATATAAAATGCAAAATGCATTTAGTCCAACCTTAAAAGTCCCCATAGTCTTTACCAGTTTCAATGCCATTCAAAAGTCCACAGTCCAAGGTCTCTTCTGAGACTCAGGCCAATCTCTTAACTGTAAGCTCCTGTAAAATCAAAAGGCAAATTACATACTCCCAATATACAGTGGAACCGAATACACATTCCCATTCCAAAAGGGAGGAATAGAGGCATAGTGAGGAAATACTGGACCAAAACAAGACCGAAAACCAGCAGGGCAAACGCCAAGTCCAGTAGCTCCACATGCAACCTCTGGGACTTGACTTCCAAAGGGCTTAGATGGCTCAGCTCTTCCAGCTTTGCTTGCAACATACATCTCTTTCTTAGGCCGGTACCACTCCCCGTATGCAGCTCTCCTTGGCAAATATCTCACAGGTCTGGCATCTCGAAAGTCTTCTTGGGGTCTCCGATGCCCACCAGGCTTCACATTCACAGCTTCACGCAATGGCCTATCAGGGCCTTCTTTATTCAGGGACACCCCTGCTGTACTCTGCCTGGCCTCTTTGGCTCTCTGAAACCGTGGAGGAAGAACTGATGACCCCTTCACTCTTGCGAACTTCATGCCTCTAAAGCCAGCACCACGTGAATGAAATTGCCGAATCTGGCTGCAAGTTCGGGACGGACCCTGGCCCATTTCAACCACATTTGTAACTTTTCTTTGCCCTGGGCTTGCTGGAGGATTAGCTGGGTGTGGTCTTGCCCTGAAGGTACTGATTCTTTTGTTTACTTGTAAATCTCGAGGCCCTTCCTTAATCACTTCAATCTCCTTATCAAAAGGAAACTCTCCTTCACAAGCCTTGGCCCCACCTTTAATCTTCCTAGTGCAGTTTTCAGATCCAACCTCTCCTTTACATGCCTTGGCCCC
Source organism: Rhizomys pruinosus (assembly GCA_009823505.1). Lineage (NCBI taxonomy): Eukaryota > Metazoa > Chordata > Mammalia > Rodentia > Spalacidae > Rhizomys > Rhizomys pruinosus. The sequence continues at coordinate 1,892 of VZQC01000906.1, read as the reverse complement.
ACCTTTAATCTTCCTAGTGCAGTTATCAGATCCAAACTGTACATTTTGCATTTCTTTCTGCCCCATCTGCTCTTTTTCACTGTAGATCTGTATAATATTCACCATTAAAAGCCACGCCACCATTTCTACATTAGGCTGTCTTGAAATATCCTCCGCCAAAGACATCAGTCCACCGCTTTTCAACTTAGCATCAGGCAAGCATCTGGGCTGTGGGCAAACTGCTGCCAGACTCTTTATCAAAATATCCCGGTTGCTGCCTAAGACTTTATTTTCCCCTGGAACCACATCTTTTGCAGCCATGCTTTCTTCCAGGCCTCCACTAGAATGGCCCTTTAAGCTCTGCTTACAATAGTCAACAGCCTTTCCAGCCCAAAGTTCCAAAGTCTTCCACACTTCTCCAAACATACACATGGTCAGGTTCTTCACAGCCAACACCCCACTCCTGGTACCAATAACTGTATTAGTCAGTTTTCTGTTGCTGTGATAAAACACCAGACCAAGGAACTTATAAAAGGAAAAGTTTATTTGAGCTTATGATTGGTGGTTCCAGGAAATTAGTCCATTGTGGCGGAAGGCATGGTGGCTGGATCTGGAGCAGCAAACCCAGGGTCACATCTCGCAAAGAGCACAGGAAGCAAAGAGGAAGCAACTGTATACCATGAGGCTTGTTAAACTCACTAAGCCTGCCCCTAGCAACGCACTTCCTCTAGCATGGCCACACCCTCCAAGACCTCCAAAACCAGCGCCACCAACTGGAGACAAATGTCTGAATACCTAGAGCCTATGGGGGACACTCATCCAAACCACCACAACCGTTGTTTGAAAAAAAAAAGAAAGCCGCTTAAGCAACTGTCTTCCTGGCTTCAGCTACAAGGGCACTGTGAGGCTGTAGCAGCTAAAGTCTAAAGGATCCAGGTAAATTTCAAGCTGGCAGCTCATCATAGCAAGGTCCACATAGTGCTTTTTTTTTTAGGCCTGAGGAATGCAGGAGTTACAGGGTCATGAAGGCTGCAATGGTTCAGAACAAAAAGAATTATCAAGCCAATCAGTGTGTGGCAGGGTGGCATTCCCTGCAAAGAGGCCTTAAGAGGATAATTTGTTAGTTTGTTTGGGTAGATAAAGATTTAGTTGTAGCCACTGTGGTCTGAAGGGTTAGCAGCCCTCTTTAAATGAGTCACGTAAGGAGGCTAAAACACTGAATGTTGCTTATGTCTGCAAGATGCTGAAGACAATTAACTCTACAAGCTTCATTTTTCAAAAAAAATTATTTAGTTTTTGTACATTTCATTCATAAGTTCTTAATCAATTTCTGATCCCCTCCCCCATCCATAGCTCTACACCCCACACCCCCATTGGGGTTCACGTATTCTGCCATACATGCTAAGTTCCATCAGGTCAAGCATTTGTTCTCAGGTATCCTTCGCTATAAGTTCATCCACTGGAAGTCTATTTAGCATCTCTAGATATCTAAAGGAAGGTCTACTTTCCCTCACCCAGCAGTAATCAGTCTGCAATATCTCCTAGGCTAGGGCTAGCCCACCATCCATTTCCTTCATTCCATTCTGGGCCCTTGTCTGAATGAGTTAGCATGGGTCTTATGTTCAACACCACCATTGCCACAAGAAAGCCCCTACTTCAGTATGTTCATGGACCAATCCTGGCTCTTATAATTTTTCTGCCCCCACCTCCCCAATGGTCCCTGGGTCATGGGTGTGTGAGTTTAATATTTGAGTCCTACTCAAGGACATACCCTCTGCAGTCTCTTGCTTTCTAAAATTTAGTCAGACATGGCCTTCTGTGTGCATGACACTCTTTTGTATAAGGAAACTTCTCTGGAGAGAGATGAAGGATACACTAGTATTCTTTCCATCCCATGTTCTGCTATGTTTTGT
>VZQC01000901.1:0-62680 GCA_009823505.1 Rhizomys pruinosus | reverse complement strand
AAGACTTTGAAAGTTGAAAGTTCTTGTATAATTATTAATGATTCTCTGCCCATGTCCTGCCTAATACCATAGCTGCTTATGAAAGGTATCTTTAATAAAGCTGGATACAGTTTGGCTTGTGTTGTAGTTTCAATGGGAATGTCCCATTATGCTCCAAGTAGTTGGTGGCACTGTTCTGGGAGGTCTTAGAAGATGTGGCCATGCTGGAGAAAGCAGGTCACTGGGGGTGGGCTTAGATTTATTTATTTATTTATTTATTTATTTATTTATTTATTTATTTGCATGAGTGTACTGTCTGCATGTAGGTTGGTGCACCCATGTCATGCAACGCCACAGAGATCAGAAGAGGATTTCCCTGGAACTGGAGTTAAAGACGGTTCTAAGCCGCCATGTGGGTGTTGGGAATTGAACCTGGGTCCTCAGCAAGAGCAGTTGGTGCTCTCAACCTCTGAGCCATCTCTCCAGCCCGAATAAACTCTTCTTTTTATAAGTTCCCTTGGTCATGGTGTTTGTATCACAACCACAAAAAAAAAAAAAGTAAAAAAAAATTCCAAGCAAATGGTACCAAAAAGCAAACAAGAGTTGCTATTCTAATATCAGACAAAATAGACCTCAGAGTAAAATTAATCAGAAGAGACAAAGAAGGTCATTACATCCTTATCAAAGGAACAATTAACCATGAAGATTTCACAATCTAAATGTTTATTCACCAAACTCTGGTCCACCAAACTTTATAAAAATAACTCTCCAGGACCTCAAGACATGGATTAATCCCAGCACACTAATAGTGGGGGATGCCAATACTCCACAGAGCCCATTGGATAGATTACCTGGACAAAAAGTAAACAGAGAGACATGGGAACTGAACAACACAATACACAAAATGGACCTCACAGACATCTACAGAATATTCCACCCAAACACCAGAGAATATATTTTCTACTCAACATCCCACAGAACATTCTCCAAAATCAACCACATACTGGGACACAAAATAAATCTCAACAAATACAAAAGGATTGAAATTATTCCATGCATTTTATCAGACCACAGTACAATAAAGCTCAATATTAACACAAGAATAAGCCCTACTAGCTACAAGAACACATGGAGACTAAACAACACAATCCTGAATAATGAATGAATCAGGGAAGAAATAAAGAATGAAATAAAAGTATTCATAGAACTAAATGAAAAAGATAATACAACACAACAAAATGTGTGGGATACTTTAAAAGCAGTCCTAACAGAGAAATTTTTAGCCCTAAGTGCCCACATTTAAAAAAAAAAAAAAAAGAAAAACAGAAAGGGAACAAACAATCTAACACTACAGCTAAAAACACTTGAGAGACAACAACAAATGAACCCTAAACCCAACAGACAGGAAGATATAACAAAAATCAGAGCAGAAATTAATGAAATAGAAACAGAACAATATAAAGAATCAATGAACCCAAAAGCTGGTTCTTTGAAAAGATAAACAAAATAGACCTCTAGACCAGTTAATCAAAAGAAAGAGCAACTCCAAAACAATAGTATTCATGATAAAAGGGGAAACATCACAGTAGACAAAGAAAAGATCCAGACAGTCATACGAGAAGTAACCTATACCCTAGTAAATTTGAAAGCCTAAGAGAAATGGATAAATATCAGAAATCCTGGGAATCAACAAAGCTTAACCAAGAAGAGATTTACAGTTAAATAGACCCACAATATTTGAGGAAATTGAAGATGTAATAAAAAACCTTCCAACTAAAAAAAGCCCAGGCCCAGATGGTTTCATAGCAGAATTCTATAAAACATTTAAAGAAATCTTGCAACCATTACTACTCAAACTATTCAGAAGGATACAGAGGGAAATCTCCCAAATAAATTCCTTCTATGAAACCAGCATCACTCTAATACCAAAACCAGGCAAAGACACAAACAAAAAAGAAAAGTATAGACCCATCTCAATAATGAACATAGATGCAAAAATTCTCTCAACAAAATACTTGCAAATTGCATAGACACCCACATCAAAAAGATCATGTATCATGATCAAGTTGGATTCATACCAGAGATGTAGGGATGGTTCAACATACATAAATCAATAAATATCATAAAACGCATAAATGGATTGAAAGACAAAAATCACATGATCATCTCAATTGATGCAGAAAAAGCTTTTGACAAGATCCAGCATTCCTTCATGCCTAAAGTACTGGAGGGAATTGGACTGAAGGGAACATTCCTCAACATAATCAAAGCCATATACAATAAACCCACTGCCAACATCATCCTAACGAAAGTCTTTTTTCAGGGCTGGAGGGATGGCCTAGCGGTTAAGAAGCGCGACCGCTTGACAGAGGACCCCGGTTCGTCCCCAGCACCACATGGCGGCCGTGAACCGTCTGTAACTTCCAATTCAGGAGAACTCCAGTTCCAGGGGATCCTAGACCCTCTTCTGCCTCCGCGGCGTTGCACGACATGGGTGCACAGACTTGCATCCATCACCAGTACATTCATACACAATACAAAATAAATAATAATAATAAAAAAAAGTCTTTTCCAGGCTGGAGAGATCGCCTAGCAGTTAAGAGTGCCTCCTGCTCTTACAGAGGACCTGTATTCAATCCCCAGCACCCACATGGCAGCCAGAACTGTCTCCAATTCCAGGAGAACTCCAGTTCCAGGGAAATCCGGACCCTCTTCTGACCTCCGCGGTCCATTGCCATGACCGGGTGCACAACACTTACATGCCTACAGTACATTCCTACATACAAGAAATAAATAAAATTTTAAAAAAAAGAAAGTCTTTTCCTACTCCTATGTCTTGTATATTGCTACCAACATTTTCTTCTATCACCTTCAGAGTTTCACGTTTCACAATGAGTTCGTTGATCCACTTGGAGTTGATTTCTGTACAGAGTGTGTGGTAGGGGTTTAATTTTGTTCTTCTACACATGGTGATACAGTTTTGCCAGCACCATTTCCTGAAAATGGTATCTTCCCTCCAATGAGCTTTTTTTGGTCCCTTTATCAAGTATGAGGTGACTGAAATTGTATGAGCTCAAGTTTGGATCTTCAATTTTGTTCCATTCATCAAGAGCTCTGTTTTTGTGCCAGCACCAGGTTGTCTTATGATTATAGCCCTATAATATAGCTTAAACTCTGGTAAGGTGATCTCCCCTATATTGCATTTTTTTGCTAAAGGTGGCTTTAGCTATTTGGGGTCTTTTGTTTTTCTATATGAATTTAAGGATTTTTTTTTCCAAGTCTGTGAAGAAACTCGTGGGGATTTTAATTGGGATTCCATTGAATCCATACATTAATTTGGGTAGAATGAACATTTTTACTATATTAATTTTTCCAATCCATGAGCATGAGAGGTTTTTCCATCTTTTGATGTCATCTTCAATCTCCTTCTTCATGGCTTTAATTTTTTTATTGTAGAGATCTTTGTTATCTTTATTAGGTTGTTCTTAGGTATTTATTGTTTTGTGCCTATTCTGAGTGGGAAGGNCTTTCTAAATCAAACAGCAGCCACACAGGAAATAAGGGCAACAGCTGACAAGTGGGACCTCATCAAAATCAAAAGATTTTTACAGCAAAAGAAACAATCAAGGAAGTGAAGAGTAAACCCATAGAGTGGGAGGAAACCTTCAACAGTGATTCATCTGAAAGAACATTAACATCCAGAATATATAGACTACTCAAAAAACAAAGAAGAAAACAAATGACTCACTCAAAGGATGGAGTAAAGAGCTGAACAGAGACTTCACCAGTGAGGAAGTAAAGATAGCTGAGAAACATCTTAAAATGTGTTCAACATCATTAATAATTAAGGAAATGCAAATTAAAACCACTCTCAGATATCTCACTCTGATAAGACTGGCTAAGATCAAGAAAACAAAAGACACCAAATGATGGAGAGGTTGTGGTGAAAGGGGATCACTCATCCACTGCTGGTGGGAATGTAAACTCATTCAGCCACTGTGGAAAGCAGTGTGGAGAATCCTTAAAAGATTCAAAATAAGCCTAACACCTAACCTAGTCATAGCACTTCTGGGTATATACCCACGAAACTCATCCTACCAAAAAGATACATGCATATCTATGTTTATTGCAGCTCTCTTCACAATAGCTAGAGCTGGAACCAACCCAAGTGCCCCTCAACTGATGTGAAAATGTGGTACATCTACACAATGGAGTTTTATGCAGTGGTAAAGAAAGATGACATCATGAACTTTGCAGGAAAATGGATGGAATTGGAAGCCTTATGCTAAGTGAAGTAACACAGTCCAAGAAAAACAAACTGGGAATGGTTTCCCTCATTTGTAGATGCTAGCACCAAGTCCCCAGTTGAAAGGGAACCTGAGCAACATTATGATTATATTTGTTTCTCTTTTTATTTTATTTTTTTATTTTTTTGGTCTTTTCGAGAAAGGGTCTCCCTGTAGCCCCAGCTGTACTGGAACTCACCCTGTAGACCAGGCTGGCCTTGAACTCACAAAGATCCGCCTGCCGCTGCCTCCCAAGTACTAGGATTAAAGGCGTGCGCCACCACACCCGGCTTCACTTTTTATTTGTTTATTTTTTTATGTGTATAAATGTACTGTCTGCATGTAGGTTTGAGCACCCATGTCGTGCAATGCCCCAGAGGTCAGAAGAGGGTGTCGGATTCCCCTGGAACTGGAGTTAAAGACGGGTCTCAGCCGTCATGTGGGTGCTGGGGATCGAACCCGGGTCCTCTGCAAGAGCAGTTGACACTCTTAACCACTAGGCCATCTCTCTAGCCCCTACCCTGATAAGTTTTAAATAACTTCTTGTGAATCATTTTCCTTGGTTTTGTTAGGAATATTTACTCTGCATATTTACTTCAGTAACTTCTTAGCAATTATTATTTGCATATAAGCTCCTTTTGTGACTAGGTGCATAAAGTACTATCTTGTAAATGTCAGGTTGAGTTTTATTGTATAAGTAAATTTTCTCATCTATGAAAAAAATAAAAATAAAAAATAATATTAGAAACTATAGATTCTAATCATGATAATCCCTTTAACATAACATAAAAATCAAGATATAGGATACAAAAAATGAGGAAAATTCATGGGGAAAGAAGGCAGGAGTTAATATCTACATTTATTTCTATAATTATGTAGTGTTAGAATGATAGTAAACTATCATATAATCTTTTAAGACATTCTCAATTTATGGTTTTCTTTTTTTCATAATACCTTAACTAAAGACTCTCTCTACATATCACAGTGAATAGGAATGAAAAGCATACTTGAAAACAAACCAAAACCAAACATCTGAATATTGAACTGGGCACACAGTCTCAACCTTTAACAGAAATAGGTAGCAAGAAGAGTTAATTCTGAATGCCTCTATCAAAGACATGGAAAGTATAATTTTTTAAAATTACAAAATAAATAAATGATTTAAATATTTAAAACATCATTAAATACTACCATAGAAAGCTAAGCTAATATATGTGGACACATAACATTTAATATATTTTTAAAATACTGGTAAGTAAATGTGTTTTTAATGATTTTAGTCACTAAAGATGGTTTACATCAGATCATTTTAGTAACTGGAAGAAAAATAAATCCTTAGACACTGTGATTCTAGGTCCATTTTATGCCTGACTAGATTAATTTGTCAAGGACAATCAACTTGGTCACTCAAGAGAGACAGGCATGTCAGAAAAAGACTGAAAATATATTTGTACTTCAGAATTTACACCTGTCAGATGGGATATTTCTTTGCAGCAAACCCATTGTTGTTCTGACTTAAATTCTTTCCAAAGTGGAACAAAAGTATAGTAATTTTGAAAATGGCATTTTAAGTGAAGCTATTTATTTATATCTTACACTCTATTCCTGTGTTTTGAAACCAAAAAGATTCATGTGCTATGAAATACAGTATATTTCTTTGAAAATGTATGCCTTGAATGAAATGACACCATTTTTTTATGGCTAGAGTATAGAATTCAGAATAATATAAATATGAGCAATTGTATACAGATGGATAAAGTTATGGTAGAAAAAACATCAACTTCTACAGAAATCCCAAGGTCATCATCCTGGCTTATTCATTACCATTCACTTGTACCTGAGGGCAGCCCTTTCTACACTGTCAAATGAGAGAGAGACTAGGACCTATCCTAACTCTCTGGGCCTCCAGATTGTAAATTATGAATTTTATTGTTGAAAAATATATGAATTGTGTTATAATATATATTTACTAACAGAAGTTTCTCTGAGTATCAAAACAAGAGAGGTATTTAGTTTAAATCTACCTTATTGTCTTCTCAATAAACTCAATAAAGATGTGTGTTGTGGTTTAAATGTGCAATGTCCTTTCTGGTTTAATGGGTTTGAGTACTTGATCCTCAGTTGGTGGTGGTGTCTGGGAACCTGATAAAACACTTAGAAATTGCAGCATCCAGCAGATAAGAGCAGTATGTAGAGGACTTTCCTTCAGTTTTCCACACTCATATCAGATGAATCATAACTACCATTATTAACATAAGTTCCTGGGAGTCAAGATGACCTCTTCTAGCCTTTGTAGGCACACGTATATTTGTGGTGCAAATAAATATATGTGGGCACTATGTATACACATTCATGAGAAATAAACAAATCCTTAAATACTCACTGGGAGGGGACAATTAGGTCTCATAGGCCTGCATCACTTCCTGTGTTCTCTCTCTTGTCTACAGCAATTCAAGATGACAGGTCCTGATCTTGCTCCTGATGCTTGCCTTCTCCATAATGATGGACCGTATCTTCTTTGAACAGGGAGCCAAAAGAAATCCTTTTCCCTTAAACTGATTTTGTCAGCTTATTTCATTACAACAGGAACATTGCTATGACAAATTGAGCAAATCATAGTGTTTTGAGGAGTTCCTATGAGGACAGTATTTTAAGAACGGCAGAAAGGTCTAAATTAAACTGTAACTACATTGCTTTACTCTAAGATTTACACACAAGGGGTAACTAAGTAAACAATATCAAAGGGCTTTGAAAGAAAATAGCCTAATTTGAGTACACCTTTAGAAGAGCTTTCATTTAACTCTTTTTTTTTTTCATAGTATACACACCATTTTATTTTTTGTCTTTTTGCCTGAGCTAGTTTTAGTCAATTACAATAACCTTGACCATGATGAAGTGTCATGTGACAAACATCTAAGCACACACCACCACCATTACTATCAGCTTCATTATCATCATCATCTTCCTTATTGTCATCACATCACCGACACTTATATCATTTAACTCTTAAAAACCAATCTTGATTCCTCAGAGACTTTCTTTTATTTGCCTCCAATGGTGTCCTATTGACTAAAAACAGTTGAAGACAAAAGACAAAAGAGTTTGTGGACGAACTCTACACCTGCTGGTGTCTGTAGTGGGAAGAATAAGGGGAAGCAGGGAACAGCTTGGACAGAGCTGGGGTTGGTCTGAAGGTACACCCAGAAGACACCCTCAGTTGGGTTGTTTACATTTCTTTATGTCTTTCTTAGACTGGGTCTTCTTGTAACCACAACAAACCTGGAACTATTAATGTAGACCAGGCTGGTCTTAAATGCGAAATGTCCTCTATGGGTTGATGTGTTTGAACAGATGTCATCTGCCTCCTCGGAGGAGCTGGGATTAACGATGTGTACTACCAAGCTAAGGTGGTCATTTGCTTTTAAATTAATTATTGGTCTGTATTTTAACATCTCACTGATATTCAAAACTTCAATAGACTTTTCTACAAATAATTTTTTAGGGTAGATTAAGTCCTTAATTCCTGGTTTATCTTAGTAAATACAGAGATACAATTAGCCAACATAAAAATTTTCCTAGCTCAAAAATATAAGCTCCAAAATATTAAATCTACTATGACTACATAAATAAAAGAAACTCTTCTGAGCTTTGAGCTTTCTTTAGAGTTAATACCTCTTTGTATATACTTGTACACAAACAAATAATCACCCCACATATAAGTCAAACACACATACACACAAACACACACACATGCCTGAAATAACATCAAATATAATGACTTTAACAATGTGTGTTTATTCATCTATAGATAAATCAACATAACTAATGTTCTAAGAACATAGACTCTAGAACTTGAACTTTGCCATTCTACAGTTCATAGTAAGATTTTCAACATCTGTAAGCCTATTACCTCACCTGTAAATATATTGAAAATCTAATATAGTTGTGGTAATGGAGAAGAAGCCATGGAGCATAAATAAGCATGACTCTCTTTAAAATAGTACCTCTGTTTTAAAGTAGTAGTAATGGTTTTACTGCTGTGACTTATGTCTTATTTATTTATTTTTTTATTTTTTATTTTTTATTTTTTTGGTCTTTTTGAGACAGGGTTTCCCTGTAGTCCCAGCTGTCCTGGAACTCACTCTGTATACCAGGCTGGCCTTGAACTCACAGAGATCTGCCTGCCTCTGCCTCCCAAGTGACTTATGTTTTAAACATTGATACTCTTTTGTGTGAGAAAAACAGATACAAGTTCAGGGCATACATGTGAATCCTACCTTCCATAATCGTAAACACCTAAAGTTAATTGAGACAATGGATGCCACTGCCTTATTATTAATTTTACTGAAATTTGCCATGCAATCCACAAAGAATAATAAAGTAAATCACTTATGTATCTCCAAATGGAAACAGAGCCTCTTGAAATTGAATGAAATATACAAAATAAATTCTAGCCTAGCGGTTAAGAGCGCTGACTGCTCTTGCAGAGGACCTGGGTTCGATCCCCAGCACCCACATGGCAGCTGAGAACCGTCTGCAACTCCAATTCCAGGAGAACTCCAGCTCTAGGGGAATCCGACGCCCTCTTCTGACCTCCACAGCATTGCACGACACGGGTGCACAGACCTGCATGCAGACAGTACATTCATACACATAGAAAATAAATAATAAATAAATAAATAGCTAAATTCCCTCATATGTCATAAGCCTTAAAATCAAAGGTCGGGGGGAAGAGTGATAGTAGATGATACTGTGAATTCACTTGTCTGACCTTTTGAAATTACTGAAGTTGATATAAACAGTAGTCAGATTAAAGACAGGCAAAGTAAATACTTCTTTCGCCAGGAAATTTTTTCTGTTAATTTCTTATCTTTGAATAATGAGGGAGACCAGGAATGTTTGTGCATTGATGTTTCCTGCTTGAAATAAAACAAAACAAACAAGCAAAAGCACCAATGGCAAATTCAATATCATCCAATATGATGGAAGACATTGACTAATTAGAGGGCCATGGGTTGGAGGCCTCGAATTCTGTTACAGTTTAATGAGCTCACAGCTTCTATTTGAGTGGAAACTGAGGTCATAATAGATTTATGCCTGTATTTGAAATGTTGAAATATCCTAGTGCAACAGACTTTGACAGGATAAACCTAATTCAATTAAGAAAATAACTATTTATTCTCTCCCCACTTTCTAAGCAAAATCTATTTATCAGGGAGAGGAACTAACAATTAAAAGCCTCATATATAACAAGCACAGCAGCAACATTTTTTTTGCAAGTAAAATTTAACACTCATGGGATTAAATAAATAGGAAAGATGTACCATTGATGGTGTTCTTAATGTGTGGCGGTGTGAATATTATAAACGATAATCAATTTGGGTATAGATGTCTTCTGTAATCTAAGATTTTTACTAGGTTTAGATGATGAACAAAATAATAATATTTTATTCTTTGGGAAGGCAGGGTAGAAGCTGAGCAAAAATAATAGGTATTTCTCAATTTATAGTTGTAACATGAGTAGGAAATCTTGGAAACTGCAAATTCTTTTACTCAGTTTTCTTAAACAGAAGCCTACTTAATGTTTATTTAGATGGTTCATGTTTTTGTCAAATATGAATAGTATTTTGTCCAATAGAAGCTCATAGGATAGGGTGTCAAAAACATAAGACATTAATCTAAGCACTTCACTTTTGGCTATCTGAACAAGGCCTTGGTTTTCCTATCTATGAACAACATTTTATCATAGACAATATTTGAGAAATTAAACAAATACAAGGAATGTTTGAATCATCTTTAAAATTACAAATTTCAGAATTATTTTCATAGAACCTTACATTGAAAAATGAGGAGGTCTACTTAGAGTTCTTCCAAATATCTCATTCATGGATTTGTGGTAGACTCTAAATATGAACCACTAAAAAGCACAAACCAAATTAAATATTTTATATACAATTATTCTTCATATATACGTATGTGTATATAAAACTTAGCATATAGACATAAGATTAAGAAAATAGTTGTCTAACACCAATTTGTCAGTGATTTCTGATGGTCCATATGGAGGTTATTTTGGACTTTCCTCAACCTCACTTTAGAGGATGACAGCTGGATGCCAGTCCCATAATTCTGAAGTAATAGAAGGACGGAGAAGAAATCACATATTCTGTACTTCGCACACCAAGAAGCATTCTATATCTTCTGCCAAGACACTGTTGGTGAGGCTGAGCTAGAAGCACACCTTCCATTCCCTACATGGTGGATACAATGGTGTTCCATTCCCAGCACTAGGATACTGACAGTATAACCCTGTGGAAGCCCACATCAGAACTGAGATCTATGGAGAAGCCATACAATTAAGGGCCGATAAACACTCTGCTTTCCAGTACTCCTCATTACAATCGGCCCAGTAAGAAGCTCACCCACATTCCTACCCAGCATCAATTTGATGGGTATTTAAAGTACTTCTTCTGTAGTGAATAAAATAATTGTCCTAATTTTGAAGAATGTTAAGATACTATTTATTATCGAAGTATTTCAAGAGGAGATGATGATATAACACCATTCTATGAAGGTCATGGTTAGTATTTTCTTTCATTTTCTAGAAATGTATTCATAGAATAATTTTATACCCATCTTCATGTCCACTATTAGGCCTATCAATGTTTTGTGGTATGGGTCCATGCCTTGCATCTGGTCAACCTAACCAGTGTCACACCCTTAAAGAAAATGTCTGTCACTCTCGCAGCGGCTGTCATTTGCCAATATTTCCTAAGCTAGGGTTGGGACATCTTGCCCACTTCTCTCCCTCTAGGCTAGGATATTTTTGTGTGGCTTGATCTTCCATAGATCTTGTAAATGCTGCCATAATTACTGTGAATTCATATGTACAACAGTCCTTCTGTGTGGAAAACAGTTTTCTTATAGTTGTGTGCCACCTGTGGCTCTTACAATCTTTATTCTGAAATGATTCCTGAACCTATGGAGGCAAGGGTGTAGTATAAGTGTCCCATTTAAGGCTCAGCAATTTATAGACTCGTATTCTCTTTATGTTCAATAGTTCAACAGGAGGGGATTTGTAAATGGTGCTGTAAATATATCCAAGTATACATGGCTAGAGAAGTCATACATGCTAAAGAAGGACCTACTTCTGCCACTTTCCTAGACCAGTGCAATTTCTTGCCATATTCTAATGTGTCCTTATACATACACACATGCATACATACATACATGCATACATACATACATACATACATACATACATGTATACATACCTATGTACCTCTCACAATTCATCAAAATACCTTTTTTACCCAATAGACAGGGACCATAACAAAGCTCCACAATTGATCAACATAGAAAATAAGTGCCTGTGAGGTGACCAGCCCAATGTGACTCATCTACAATGTAAACTCTGTGCCTAAGACTCGGGCAAGAAGAAAAAGCAGAAAGAATATTAATGTATCTATAAACTCCTCGCAGAGAAGTTTCTTGCAGCAAATGACCATTAACTCAAAATTTTTAATGGAAGCCCATAGAATGTAAAGCTGTTTTTTAGCTCTTTACTGATATGATTTTAAAATAAATTTTTGTTCACTATTTAAATGCTTTTTCCACTTTGCCAGAATTATTACTCATTGTGTTTACATATAGACCATCGGTGAGAAAAGTGCTAATTAGAAACATTTAAAAAAACATATCATGCATTTTATCCATAGTGGTCATGATCACTTTAATGTAAAATATATTTACCAACTATTTGTCAACCACTTAAATGATAACTTTAAAACATGAATATTTATCTAAGACTCTGACTGTCTTGTCACTTTTAATATGCTTTGAAGAGACTCTACCCCATGTTGACAGAATTTACATTGAACTTTGAAGCAAATGCAGTACATTCATTCTCAAATCTCAACACCTCCTGAGTTTGAACACCAAACCAAAGCACACCGCCTGAAGATGTGTGAGATGACATATGCACTGTTTCTGCATAATCAACTCTGAACAGATTGTGATCATGACCATCAATTTAATTTGCTGCTCTTTTGTCACTTAGCAGAAATTTCAAGTAAACCTGGAAATATAAGGATTTTATTTAGTAATTAGATATTAGAAAATAAATTTATTTTTCATGATAAATAAGTAAATTAGTGTTGGATTTAGGGTTGAGACTAAGATTAGTTAGGCTTCAGGTTAGGTTAGTATTACAGTTAAATTTGTGTTAGTTTTAGGATTAAGATTAGGGCTAAGATTGGTTAGAGTTAGGAGTAATATTAGTTTTAGTGTCAGAGTAGTGTGACTTTTAGGACTAAGGTTGGTTAGATTAGGGGTTAAGATTAGCACTATTGTTAGGGATAAGGTTATGGATGTGGTTAAGATTAGAATAAGGTTAAACTATTTTTATTCTAGATTTTGTGTATGAATGTTATGGTTATGGTTAGAATTACAGTTAGAGTACTTTTTATTTTAATATTTGGTGTATTAGTGTGTTCCCTGCACGTGTGTAAGTGCACAACATTCAGGGTATAACTATAAAGGGCAGCAGAGGGTGATGGATCACCTGGTCAGTTGTTAGCCACCATGTGGGAAACAAACATATGTCCTCTGCAAGACTAGTCAGTGCATTTAACTTCTGAATTCTCTCTCTCTCTCTCTCTCTCTCTCCCCTCCCTCAGTCCCTAGAGTATACTTTAAATGCTGGCCACTATGTCCATCATGAGTCTTTAGAGAAAGTCAATTATTTTGGCTATCATTTGAAAATTATGAGACTCCTACTTGCTTGCCTAGATTATTAACAATGAATAATAATATACAGCTGAATTTTTAGGATATAGAAGATGGATGGATAGATAGATAGATAGATAGATAGATAGATAGATAGATAGATAGTCAGAACAGAGAAGATAGGTCCACTTTTAGAAAATGTTTCCAGAGGGGGCTGGAGAGATGGCCTAGCAGTTAAGAGCACCGACTGCTCTTGGAGAGGAGTGGGGTTCGATCCCCAGCACCCACATGGAGGCCAAGAACCCTCTGTAACTCCAATTCCAAGAGAACTCCAGTTCCAGGGAATCCGATGCCCTCTTCTGACCTCCGTGGCATTGCATGACACGGGTGCACAAACCTACATGCAGACAGTACATTCATACACATAAAAATAAATAAATAAAATTAAAAAAAAGAAAATGTTTCCAGAAAGAAATATTAAAGCCTATGAGTAGACTTGGTGGTGCAGACAGAAAATATAGGTAAGGATTATATTTACCCAATATTCACTTCCATTTACTTATTTCCATTACATTTACTTATTTTCCCTTTTGCTGTTTCTTCCTTTGCAGACATTTTTAACATCTTATTTATACAATTATATAAAAGAAAAAAGATAAACAAGAAGAAAATCAAATTTCTATTGTTGTTACATTGTTTTTTCTTATTTTTCTTCTCTTTCTTTGTATATTCACTTTTTTTTGTTTGCCCATCAGTCGAAAAGTTATTTCACAGGTTTTCCAAATGATTTAACTATATTTTAGACTCTGCTATCAATGATAGATCAGATGCAGTCCATAAGCTTAAGTTACATATTTGTAGGTAGCTTTCAGGCTGATAACATGTATGTACTGTGCAATGCCGTGTGCTATCCATTTAAGTTACTCTAGATGCAAAGTTCAGAAGTCCACTCACAGGTGTGTATTCACAGTCTAACTTTGTAAAGGGGACAGATTACTTCACTTTTCAGAATGCATATCTCTGGGGAACAAGATTTTCTGAACAAATTTTCTAGTACATACAAGGAGAACACTAAAGATACTGCCCCTCCCCATCCACATAGGGAGGCACAGTGATAGGATTACGTCTGGTCATTGAATCTTAATTTGACTTGTGAATACTTTCTTTATTTGCACCAAAAATGCTAGTTAATACAGCTAGTAATTACAGCTAGTTAATATTAGGTTATAAAGGCGTGAACCCCCACATAAAAAGGCACATGAGACTTAAGTCACTCCAGGAACATGATTTACTTCCATGTGGGACTGCCAGAGCTGACCGCCTACAGACATGTGGTGGAACCAAAGACAGGAGGGCAGGGGCAAAGGCAGGGACAAGATGGCGACTAGCCATGGGGCAGGGCCTCAGGTACAGGGGAAGAGGTCAGAAGATTGACAGCCTCTGGAGGAAGTGGGCATCTATGTGTCCCTTGGAATTCTGGGAATCTCAGAGCTAACAGTTAATACTATGTTCGTCTATCTAATTTATATCTATTATCTATGTATACAAAAGATTGTTTTCACTAAAGCAACAGCTATATGCTTGAGTTTCAAAGTCTTTATATACTATATTTTTGTTCTTTTTTGGTACATGTTATTTCAAAGGAGGAAGAAAAGGAAAAGAGTGAAAATTTTAAAACAGGTGACAAATAGGAATGTTGGCATGACAAAGGAAGAGAGATTAGATATGGTCAAATTTGGTTTAACACAGACTATATGGATTTGGACACAATTACAATGCTCAAAATATTCAGGAGGTGTATGTATTATCTTTACACTGCCTTTTTCAAGCCAAGAATGAAAATCAAGCTTTTCTGTTAATTCCTTATGGCCTTGTCTCATTTAATTCAGTCAAACTCTCACCAAACTGCAAACAAAAGAGATTAACATTAAGAGATTTATCAGTTTTGGGTAAAGCAAAAGCCAAAAGGAGACAGGGGCTCCCCCCAAAACCTGAGTGACCCTAGAAGACCAGATCCTCAACTGACCTTGAGAAAACAAAAACCTTGGTTAATTGGGGCTGTGTGGCCTTAAACATGCAAAAGGAAAATATAGCCATAAATAAATAAATAGTAAGTCCTGATAAACTATGCTTCAGGTATAAAACTTGAGATCTTAGTAAAAAGACAAAAAGTGAAAAAAAAAAAAAAAGCACAGTTGTTTTGCCTGTCTTACTGGCAAGTACAACTACCCTGTGGCTGCCACAGCTTTTGCCATCCTTCAAAGACATAACTTTTCAACCTTCCAATATGGACTGAAGAATCATATCAAATCCAAGAATCCTCCAGACTTTCAGTGCTAGATGGGGACTGCTGAGACATCCAACTTGTGGACTGAGCTAATACTGGGGTTTCAGCCTCTTCAGAGTATGGACTGCCATTGTTGGACTACCCAGGCTGTATCATGGAGACCAGTACAGGAAGATCAAGACAGGATGTGGTGCTTACTGGACCTCATTTGGTGACCATGGGAAGGGAAAACCCCAGTGTGGAACACAAGGGCAGAACTAATGGTGGCTTGAGACTTCATACATAGCATCTTTCAGCCTAATAAATATGTCCATGCTGAACTAAGAAATGATGTCTGGAATATACAAAACATCAATAAAAGCATTATAAAAAAGAAAAAATCACAAGCTGAAGATGCTAAAACCTATGATATATGTGGCATGCATATATGCATATTTTGGAGTGATGCATATTGGAAGGAATAACAACAACAACAACAACAATAACAACCACTACAAAAAGACTGGGTCAAAGAACTGTTTGAAACGTTGAACTTCTGCTCAAAGTAGTAAATTTCTGCATTGAGAATTTTGAGAGAGACTGAGAAAAAGATGAAAAACATGTTTGGCAGAATGCATGCGCTCTGGCGGGGTGGGGGGCAGGGAGGGGGGCATCTGTCTAGATTTGGTTTGAAATTTTGTGTGAAATGACTAAAGCTTCAATAAAAAATTGGCTTTGAGAAAAATGTTTTATAATTTCTGGCATCATTATGTGTGCACAAATATATATGTATATCAGCTTGTTAGCATAAACAAGAATATAATGATGTGTTTATCTGATCAAGTTTTAAAAATATATTGTTTTTTATAATATGAATTATTACTGAATGCGGGATGTGTGGAAGAAGGCAACAAGTGGTCTTGCTTACTACAATATTTATAGTGTCAATTTCAGTATACTGTTTTGCTTTCAAAACAAATATTGCGCCTCCAAATCAGTATATGAAAAGAATGATTGAAAGAAAGATGAATGGGTAGCTAGCAAATAGTTTGGCTAAATATTTTGGATAAAATAGTCATAAATATATCCCATAAATATTTATTAAAATTTTGGTAAGATGTAGGTCCCATGTTTCTATTCTTATAGAATAACCTTGAGTCATTTATCATTTAATTGTTTCAGAAGATAGATATTTAGAAATTATTTTATAGATTTTTTTTTTACTCTTACACCCACAGTACCAGACATTCATTTACATTAGAACCTATGTGCAGGCATGCACAAGATACTTTCTTTTTCATTGGAATGGTAATGAACTTTCAGTGTTCAGCCAAGGGCCCCTTTATCCTCCATGAAAAATGTTTCTTTGTGGGTTTAGATTTTTCTTTTGGGTCCTAAGGGAATCCCTGGAGGCTATTTTCTTTGCCCAGAGCAGTTTTTCCCAAGCATAGCACGCATCTGGTTTCCTGGAGAGCTGTTACCCATACAGAATAAACATTAGCAAAGGAGAAGAAATGAATTTTAGTATAATTTAGGAGTGATAGCTTTCTTTTATCAATTAATTAATATAATTATATGTAAGCACTAGAATATAGCATACTGTCATGGGGAAGATTAAAAAAAACATATTAAATGCTTTCTTAATTTCAGGGGAGAATTATTCTTAACTCTTTACAAAGTAA
Organism: Rhizomys pruinosus; assembly: GCA_009823505.1. Lineage (NCBI taxonomy): Eukaryota > Metazoa > Chordata > Mammalia > Rodentia > Spalacidae > Rhizomys > Rhizomys pruinosus. Next base: position 45,740 of record VZQC01000901.1, on the reverse strand, counting down.
GACTATAGAGAAGAATATTAAAAGATAATTTCTACTTTGTGAATCAAAGATATCTTGTTGGCCAGTAACGCCTCTAAGTAAGGAAGAAGAATATAGTTAACAGTTAAAAAGCTGCTGTCTGGGTTTCACACTTCTGTCACCATAACAACTTATTATAACCTATCTCCTGACTTGGATCCACACCAGCCCTCACGCATCTTTTTAATAATGTTCCTGCTAAATATATGAGACACTGATTTATTTGCTTTCTTGCTCATTAAATCAAGCAATGATTGTTAATAACCAATATATGCTAAACATTGTGAGTAACTGATACATGGTAATTAGTAAAAAAAAAAAAAAAATCATGCCTAACCATGTCAATGCATAGACCAGCCAATAATCATAGAGTTAGTGAGAAACACATGGTGTGGTGTTAATAACAAAATGCAACTTTGATGAAAATTAATTAACAAAATCTACTGGGATAATTTTATCTTGAAAGAGCTGAGAAAAGTGCAATAAAGTGAAATCAATGTAGGTTTTAGAAGACAAGAGGGAGTTAACTATAGGCTTGACATTCTAAGATGAAAAGAGACCATCTCCAAAGACTCAAATAACTGAAATATAGTTTTACTTTGGAAATATATTGAAGGATGAGAATTAGCTCCAAGTTAAACTGTAAAATTTTAAGATTATATAAACTCTTCTTGGTCAGTCACATATCGAGTTGGGGTTGACAAAGTATATTGTATGAAAATTGCAAAATTCAATTAAAAATGCAAAACATTTTTCACATAATTCATATATCATGATAGATTAAATAATAAATACAAATCACATTTGTCTAAATAAAAATAATAATACAGACAATTTTGATAATTAAATTTGCAAATTAACCTAAGTAAGCGAGTGGATACTCAAATAGTTGATAACCATTGTTATTGGATGGCACTGTAAACTGTCATAGGCTCCTGGAAGACATTAAACTCACAGTGAAAATACCCCTCAATAATTGGAGTGACTATCATTTAATACTGTGAAGACCAGAATAAAACAATAAAGAGAGAGAGGATGGGAGAATTTGGTACCTCTAAGAGCTAGACTATCCATCTCTTTCTAACTTCATATGCTGGTCTTCAGCATCCAGACTCAGATTTAATTTCCTGTTTCTCTTATTAGATGACAAACAAAATAAGTTACTGACATCTGGTAATCATGTAAACCATTCGATGTCATCTGTATCTATATTTCATATTAATTCTCTCATAAATTCTACTTAATACACAACAGAAATATTTAGAAAAAAATGGAATCTGTCATTGTGATTTCATTTTGAAGCACAGAGACCCAAGAATACTAACAACCAATCCCTCTAAATTGTTTTCATTGTAATGTCATTCAAGTGGACAAGGACATAGAGGTGAGTATTCATGGGGAATATTAGGAGCTGTATGCTTGCTGGTGGTCACTGCAGCTCTTGCCACCTTCCCAGAAAGCAGCAACCCACCTTCCACTGGTCTCTCTGGTGTGACTCAGTGCCAGCCATAAGACTCTCCCTGGACTGGGATGAGTGCATGACTGAGGAACCCACCATGCACCTGCCTGAGTTAACACCTCAACCAGGAACACTTCCCCTCTCACTGTAGGGTTTAGAAAAGTATGAACATGGGCTGGAGCGATGGCCTAGCCGTTAAGAGCGCTGACCGCTCTTGCAGAGGACCCGGGTTCGATCCCCAGCACCCACATGGTGGCCTAGAGCCGTCTGAAACTCCAATTCCAGGAGAACTCCAGTTCCAGGGGAGTCCGACGCCCTCTTCTGACCTCCGCGGCATTGCACGTCACGGGTGCACAGACTTGCATGCAGACAATACATTCATACACATATGGAAATAAATAAAATTAAAAAAAAAAGTTTAAAGAAAAGTATGAACATTCTGAGTCTCTAAGAGAGTACACTCTCCTCCAGATCCTGGCTGCTAGGGGCCACGTAGGGGGTATCCCCAGGAAGGTTCTTACCAGAGAGGGAGGGAAGGAAATCCCTTTCCCTCCCCATCCCCCTTCCCCCTTTCATCCCCCTCCCCGTCTCCTCCCACTCTCCCATCCCCCTCTCGCTCTCCCCCCTCCCTCTCCCCCTCTCCCTCTCTTCCTCCTCCCCTTGTTCCACTTCCTCTCTCCCTCCTTCCTTCTCTCACTTCCTTTCAGGACATTTCCACCATGACATTCAGAACTCAGACTGTTCCTCAAGCCTACTTTGGCTGAACATCAGCAGGACAGTGACCCAGGGCATCCATCCTCCCTGCCTATTGTTACTTAGGCTTGTTTGGAGGTCTTTAATCTCTGGTCAAGGAAACCTGCCGCCAACCTCCTGTCCTGGTTTTTGTTAACCCTTACCTTTGCCTTCTGACTTTCTGCCACTTCAACCTCCTTAGCAAAGACCATCAACTCCTGTGCCAGTCCATTGCACCCAACACAGACCATCCAGGCCCCAACTGAAGGGTAAAGGGCTGCTGTCCTCTCAGGTGGCACCCATAGGATGAGTACTGCACGCACTTGTATGCTAGATCTCCATGATAGGCCCTCAAAGCAACACTTTGAGGGAAGCCAGGAGAGACAGCCTCGCATTCTGACCCTCTGCCTCTCCCAGCAGGCATGATGTCAGAGGAGTCTGATTTAAAGCCCAGCCTCTGCCACCTTGATCCAGCTGCCTCTGCCTGTGGCATGGACTTGAAATCTCCGTAGTGAAACTCCTTTGGCTTGCCTCTTCAATAACTTCTCAGCTTTGGGACTCTGGTCTGATTTAAAACAAAAGAAACAATACAATTGGAGAGAGCAATGACAATAAAAGAACTGGGACAAGGAACTGACTGAAGCAGTAGAACCGCCCTCCCCCCCCAAAAAAAAATCTTCTGCTTTGAAAAACTTTGAAAAGACTCAGAAATGGAAATAGGGAATAGGGCATGGATGGCAGACTGCAGGAACTTGGGAGGGGCGGGGAGGGGGGTGGCATGGAGGGGGAATGAGTCTCAATTGAACTGAGAAGTGATGTATGAACTGTACAAAACTTCAATAAAAGATTAAAAATAAATACATTTAAAAAACAAAACAGAAACAAAAAAGAAACTTTATTACCTGTTGAACTTTATCTATCCAGAATACAAATTAAATGTAATACCAGTGGCCTGAATTCAGCACCTATGATCCAAATTTCATACACTAGAATGGCAGAAGATCTGAGTTTCGCTATGGCCGGCCTTTCCTTTGCTTGTACCCCTATTACTGCATTTACATGTGCAGTTTGAGCTCATTTAGGGGACTCTGGAGAAGGGAGTGGCCCTCCCACCTCAGACTGAGGCATCTCTTAAAGTGCCCTTCAATTCCCTCTCCTCAGTCCCTCGGCTCCCATACAGGGAAGACAACCACAGATGGATGGTAAAAGTAGACTTTTAGCATGGCAAATCCCCAAATAATCAGTCTATATGGAAATTAGGATTAGTCCAAAGTAATGTTTAAACCTGAAATGGAGATTTTGAGCATAAAAGAAAAAAAGAGTACTTACCTAAATATTATTCATATGCAGAAATTTTGATTAAAAACATGTGTATTAAAGACATATATGGGCAGCAGAGATGGCTCAAAAGAGAAGGGTTTATTCTATAATAAATCTGCTTGCTCTCTAGAAGGATCTAGATTTCTATTTCCTTACAGATGTATGAAGATACTGATACCCTGGGATTATGTCCTCTTTGTAATGTTCCCTCTTTGAGTTGTGCTCAAATCAAGACTTTGGTAATGAATTTAGATCATCAACTTGATTTGGATTTTAAAACACTTAGGATATTCATCAGGCAAACCTTGGTTATGTCTGTGAAGGAACTTCTATAATGAACTGAGTGCTGGGAGGAAGACCCATCCTGGGGAAGCAACATCATTGAAAGCTGCAACCTGCACTAAATAGAAGAAAATGGCAAACAACACCCGGATCTCTGCACTCTGTTTTCTCTGTTTGTAGACCCACAGCAATGTAGTTGAGCACCTTCAGGCATCACTGCCAAATGCCTCCTCACCCCCCCTCACCCTAACTTTCCTACCATGACAGACTGTATCCTCCCTAAACTTGTTTCTTGTCAGGTAGTTGGTTACAGCAAAGAGAAAGGTAACTAATGCAACACAATTTCCAGTTTTGAGATATTTTTAGGAAATCATTAAAATTCCTACAGTCCAATAGCCAAATGTATCTTTCAAGTTATCTTTGAAATTTAAAAGACCCAGTTCGTGAAGACAAAAAATTAGAACTGGTGAGATCCTACCTATTGCAGGTTGAGTTCCCTGCAGCCTAAGGACCTCCATCTCTCCCCAAACTTGGGCCCTGGTCTAGCCTTGGGCCCAGGGCCCTTCCTGCTCTTCAGCCTCAAATCTCCAGAGGATGTCCTAACCTAGACTAGCTTAATTCTCTGGCATAGTTTGTTAGACCCTCTGCATTTTGTCCTGCCCCATCTTGCCCTTGACCTAAGGGATCTGCCTGCCACAGCCTGTCAACCATGATTGTAAGATCCAGTCCACTGCATCTTGAATCTCCTGCAGCCTGAGAAGCTCCATTCTTTCATCCCACATGTTAGAGGAATAAGAGAAAATAGGGAAATTAAAGAAGGACTAACTGGGAAAAAAGAGGTCAAAGTACCAATATTTGCCAACAATATGATATCCCATCAGAAAACTAGAAATAAATCAATACTTTCAGCAAAGAACAGGTTACAAAATCATATTGCAAAAATCAGTAGCCTTTCTAGAAAACAATAGCAAGCAATTAGTAAAAATACTCACAGAAACAATCTCATTCAGAATAGCCTCAAAAAAGAAAAAAAAAAAAAAAAAAAAACCACAAACCAAATTCTTAAATATCTCTACAGTGAAAAATTCAGTGAAAGAGATAGAGGAAGACATCAGGAGATAGAAAGACCTACCATTATTGGAAAAATTAATACTTTGAAAATCACAATCCTTCCAAAAGCAATCTATGCATTCAACACAATACAAATCGAAATCCCTATGACATTTCCCATTGAGCTAGAAAAAAAATCAACATAAAATTCATAAGGAATTATGAAAGACCTTGAATAGTCAAAGTAATCTTCAGCGTAAAGAGCAATGCTGGAGGGGTTGTGGATGGTTATCATCATTACCAAATCTCAAACTACATTACAGAGCTATAGTCATAAAAAAAACAGCATAGTCCTGGCACAAAAACAGACACTTAGCTCACTGAAACATAATGGAAGACCTAAACATTACTGCATGCAATCTCAGCCACCCGATACTTGATAAAGGTGACAAGAACACACAATCAAGGAAAGATAGCAACTTCAAAAAATGGTATTGACAGTACTGGATCTTCACCCGTAAAAGAATGAAATTAGGCCCTTTCATCTTGCACAGAAATCAAATTTAAATGGATCAAAACCTCCAATATGAAACTGTAAACTCTGAAACTGTTAGAAGAAAGGATAGGCAGTATCCTATAGGATATAGGTGTAGGAAAGTCCTTTTAAAGTCAAACATCAGTTGCTTAGGAATTAAGGTCAAAAAATCAACAAGTGAAAACAATTAAACTAACACACTCTGTACAGCAAAAGACACAACCAAGGAAGTGAAGAGGAGGGCCACTGAGCAGGAGAAAATCTTCACCTGCTTAACATCTCACAGAGGATTAATGTTGAATACACAAAGAACTCAAAAAAATAAACTAGAAAATATATGACTCAATAAAAAAGATGGGCTCAAGGACCTTTGAAAATTGCAGTTTCAAGTAATTAAAATAAAAATGGACTAAGAAAAAACACCTTTTAAAAAGTGCCCAGAATCCTGCGGGCATGGTGGCCACGGCCTTTGATACTAGCCCTCTGGAGGCAGAGGCAGGTGGATCTTTGTGAGTTCAAGGCCAGCCTGGTCTACAGAGTGAGTTCCAGGACAGCTGGGGCTACAGGGAGACCCTGTCTCGAAAAAACCAAAAAAAAAAAAAAAGTGCCCAGAATCCTTAGTAGCTGGAGAAATGCAAATCAAAGATTTCATCTAACCTCACTCAGACAAGCTAAGATAAAGATAACAAAAGATAACCAAATGCTGGTAAGGATATGGAGAAAGAGGAATGCTCATTCACTGCTGGTAGGGATGCAACCACTATCAAAAATGGTGTGGAGAACTCTTTAAAAAGTGAAAATCAGCCTGTCATATGATCTGGTTACACCACCCCTTGGCACATACCCAAAGGGAAAGATACCTGCACATCCATGTTTGTTGCTGCGCTTTTCACAATAGCTAAGAAATGGAAGCAATATAAACTCCATTCAAGCCGAGCATGGTGGCGCACGCCTTTAATCCTAGCACTTGGGTGGCAGAGGCAGACGGATCTTTGTGAGTTCAAGGCCAGCCTGTTCTACAGAGTGAGTTCCAGGACAGCTGGGGCTACAGGGAAACTCTATCTTGAAAAGACAAAAAAAAAAATAAATAAATAAGTAAATAAATAAATAAATAAATAAATAGATAGATAAATGTCATTCAAAAGAAATATGGATATTGAAAATAGGTACATTTACACATTGGAGTTCTACACAGAGGTAATCAAAGATGAAATTTTGGAATTTGCAGGGAAATGGGAAGAACTAGAAAGTGTTATCTAAATGAAGTAACACAGACTCAGAAAAGCAAGCAAGGTATGTTCTCCCTCATATGCAGAGCCTAGCACCAATCATTTACATAGGAGTACATATCCTGATATGACTACAAAAGCCAGGAAAATAGAAAAGAACCACAGAGATAAAGGGAAAGAAAGATCCTGAGAGATGGAGATATAGATAAAACTTAGGTGGCTTAAGAAGCCAGAGGGTAATGTATTAACTCAACCTCCCCCTGAAAAATACGCATATAATAGCTAAACCTGGGTGCAAGTATATACCTGAAGACTATATAACTAGGAACACAGTGCAAGACAGGGGAAACCTCCCACATTCTTGATTAAGATAGTCCAAGAGACTCTCCAAATAACATAGACTGTTACCACAGCCCTTGATTACCTCCCAGTAGTTGATGATAAGACCCTATTGCTGAAGATAGGACATTCTTAGGACACAGGATATGATACAATGGAGCTGGAACTGGACGGTAAGCCTTCTACCTAAAGACTAGGTGTCATAGTTCTAGTGCACACTAGGAGAACTGCTAACACAGAAAGTCAGTGAATGGCTCAACCCTGCTGTAAAGTATAATAACCACAATGACTGGCACAGCAAACTACCACTACTGGTACATTAGCGTTATTATCTAGGGGTTAATCAACAGCTATTTATTTGGACTTAAAACTTCCTCAATGGAAGGAATCTCATGGATGGCACTGTAAATATAGTTATGTACACATGGCTGGAGATCCTAGAGAAAACTCTGCCCTATCTCTAGACAAATGAACTGTCTTACTGTATGCTAAATGTGGATCCTTCTATTTACAGAGAAGTATACTGTATACCACTCATCAAAAAGCTTCTTTTCACCACAGATGGAGGCTATTACAGAGTTTTGTAACTGGTCACACACACAAAGAATATATGTTAAAGGGATGCCTAGCCCTAAGTGACACATCTACAATGGATTGTCCATACCTAAGACTCATGGAACATAGTGGAACAACGGAGTAGGGAGACTAATACTTCCCTCAACTCTCACCAGTGAAGCTTCTTCTTAGAACAGAGTGTGATACATGCAGAAGGCCACATATGGCTAGGTTTAAGAGAATGAGAGACTGCAGAGTGCATATTCATGGATAGGATTCACCCACCCCTCAGCTCAGAGACTATTATTGAAGAGGCAGAAAGGCTGTAACAGACATGGTTGGTTCACGAACACAAGGAAACAGTCTTTAAGTCCTCTGGGAATGTGATCAAGGGAACTTGCAGAAAGCATTCACAAGTTCCATACTGTCTTAGAGAAAATCACAGCATAGAATGAGGGAAATGCACAACAGGCCCCAGCCATAGCTGAGAAACTATTGGTATTGGTAACTGATTACTATAGGGTAACACAGAGTAGATCTTCTTTACTAAGTGACTCTAGAAATGCTGACCAGTCTCCATTAGCTGAACTTTCACTGAAGGACATCTAGGTACAAATGCTTGACAGGATAATTCATAACATATGTGTCAGAATGCATAAAACCCAGTGAGGGGACTATAGGGATACAAAGATGTTGGAAGGGTTCTAAATTTGATTCAGATCTGTTATAAGAAATACATAAAGACTCAATAAAAATATTAAAAGAAATCAGCATTGGAGATGCATCTTTACTGAATAAAGAATCCATGTGTATATACATACATCTTTATATGTAGATGAACAAGAATAATTTGTCGTAGGTATAGTCACTTAACAATGGAAGTGACTATACCTACGACAAATTATTCTTATTCATCTGAGAGATGGCCTAGCGGTTAAGAGCGCCGACCGCTCTTACAGACGACCCGGGTTCGATCCCCAGCACCCACATGGCGGCCGAGAACCGTCTAAAACTCCATTTCCAGGAGAACTCCAGCTCCAGGGGAATCCGAGACCCTTTTCTGAACTCCGCGGCATTGCACGACACGGGTGCACAGACCTGCATGCAGACAGTACATTGATACACATACAGAAATAACTAAAAAAATAAAAAAAAATGTGAAATTAAAACAATGTAAAGCCCATGGATCGTTAGCAAATATTTCTTAACTAATAAGCAAAATTCCATTCTTCCATGTTTTGTGAAAATGACACAACTTGAATAAGATATTCAATTAAGTTCTGCTATTTGTTATCAATTGATTATCTATATTTTGAGCCAAGTGGGAATAACATATGTGGTATTAATTAGTCATACCTTCCTAAACAACATAATTTTCTTTGTTTTGTCTACCTCCCAAAGAAAAGAAGGGATTTTTTCTGATGAGCAAGGAAAGATAAATTTTCTAGTATTAATTTTGACCATAACAGAGAGATGGTATCTTTTCTTGACTTTATAAGTTAGAAATTATTGTACATATAGTCTTCTTCATCTTCTGAAATTTTAATCCATGTGATTATTGAAAAGATGAGTGGAATGAAGACATATTTTTATGTTTTCTCAAATATTTGAAAAAAGTTGAATCCCTAATTAAATTGAACTCTCCCCTTTCTTTATGCTGTTTCAGGTATATGAAGACCCAAACACAGCATCTTTTGCTAAGGATTTCATGGTCTAGTGAGGAGTAAGTGATAAGTAAATGTCTATCCAGGAGAAGAAAGGTAATAAGAATATTATTACTAAAATTATAACTGTGAGAGATTGTGAACAATGATTTTATTTTCTTAAAATTTCCAAATAAATATGGTTCTTCTGGAAACTCTCCCATATCTGATTGTTTCCTCAGGAATTTCTCAACATCTCTGATAACCGTTCCTGTATAATTAGACAAAGCACTAGTTGAAGAGCTGTCTCTTCCCCCAGCAAGTTGAAAGTATTTTCCAGATCCTTTTCTGCAAGCCGATCAATACCAACTGCACACCACACTGTCCATTCTAAATTCATTCCTGTAATTTATCGGAGCTTTGGGTGTCGCCATGGGTAATTGCTAATCCATATTCATTGAGCATCACAAATGAGGCCACAAATCAAGAGACACTTCATGTGCCATCTTATTTGCTGTGGAAAATCTCAAATCCCAACCCCCTTTACAGTTGCTTAAATTCTTTAAAATTGTTCAAATTAAAAACATAAGACAGTTGCTATTGCATATTATCAAATAATTTACTTGCTGATGCTTACTAGGTAATGACTTCATTAAAATAGCAATGGAATGTAAATTGCTACCATATAGCAATTGAATTGCTTTAATTGGACTGTGAAAGATATCTTTCTGCTGTGAACATATTTGCGTTTTTAAAGGCCTGAATTTTAACTTTGAAAATATGCTTTTTAGGAATATTCCTGTAATTATACTTGAATGACTTCTAAATTAATGTGAAGCATGGATATGGAATCTATTTCTTAGCTCACCAAGTGATAGGGTTACAGGTGTGACATCACACCCTTCTTCAAGAAATACCGTCAAAATTCTTTACCACACTTTTACCCTTCGGATGTGTTATCTTTAGAAAATAAAGTGGTTTTTTTCTTTCTTTTTCTCATAATAGAAAGCATAAGGTCCAAGGCAATGCTAGGAACGATGTTTTATGTTCAAGCAATATCCACTAAGTGGAAAAAAAGAGGAAAATTTGTGGAATGAGTAAATGGAATCATTAATTGCAAACTAATCATATTCTAAGCTTATATTAATAACCCAAATTATTGAGGGCTGGAGAGATGGCCTAGCGGTTAAGAGCGCCGATCGCTCTTACAGAGGACCCGGGTTCGATCCCCAGCACCCACATGGCGGACGAGAACCGTCTGAAGCTCCAATTCCAGGAGAACTCCAGTTCCAGGGGAACCCGACACCCTCTTCTGACCTCCGCGGCATTGCACGACACGGGTGCACAAACCTGCATGCAGACAGTACATTCATGCACATACGGAAATAAATAAAATTAAAAAATAAATAAATAAAGAAGCCACAGGTGGCTTCCCGTTAAAAAAAATAACCCAAATTATTGACTTTTTGTGACAAAAATTATTGTTGCTGCTTTTATAGTTGTTTTACTAGTCTAATTCAGAGTTTGTGTGTGTGTGTGTGTGTGAGAAAGAGAGAGAGAGGGAGATAGATAGATAGATAGATAGATAGATAGATAGATAGATAAATTTGTATGCATACCTATATAACTTACATGGGGGGATTTGAAGCTTTTAGGTTACTTAATAGTCATGGAAGACACTTGTGTTTGGGATAAATGACTTGGTTTCCAGGGATACAATCACAAATCAAAATTAGAAGTTCCTGCCCTAATCAGTGTTAATTAACACTGGAAAATATAAAATTTTTACATAAGAAGTCATAGATTTACCAATGCATATATAGAAAATTTTTCTTGATACTTTATCTCCATCATTTTATTGTGTTTTCTCTTATAATAAATATTTTTGTTAATTGAATCATTGGATGAATTTGAAGGTAGTGCTGCATTATTAGAGTGTAAATCTCCTGGACAGTTCATCCATATTATAATTCAAACCGATTCATGGCCCTTTCTCAACTTTATACTGCTGTGTTCTAAAGCTTAGGTAAAACTCTCCCAAAATATTCTTCACCAGGGTACCCAGGGTTGCTGCCTTCATTACATTCAAGGAACTGCTGATAACATCTTTTAAATAAATTAATGAGCTGTTATTTTCAGTTAAATAGTTCATATATTTAATTAAGATAACTTAGAACGTGGTCTATTGAACTTACATTTTTATTTCATCCTAGACTATACCCAATAGTAAATACTACATTATAATGTAGATATTTGTTCTTAATCCAGTTTTATTTCATGACAGAAACAAGAAATAAATAAAATCAACAATAACAATAACTTTAAAAACACAAAAATAGCAAGTGCAATGAGTTTGTTGAGAATAAAATTAGAAAATATTTATAAAGCAAATTACTCAATGACTAGAACCTAATAAAAACATGATTAAGCCATTATTCAGATAGCTTTAAAAAATGAAAGGAAAAAATAAAATGAAAATCATACAACTTTCTTTCTATTTATATGCTGGCATTTTGATTTTGGTATTCTGCATTGCTGTAAGGACATTAAAGGTGCTAAGGATGTGCTCTACCCTGTAGCCACACCCTTGGCCTTAATAATACCTGCTTTTCATTATGCAGAGAAGTGACTTTTTAATATATTTCTCTATTTTCTGAACTAAAGCTCTCCCTATGATACGTCACAGTACTTCCTTTTATCCACATCATCTATTTATTTGGATCAATTTTCTAATGAGTTCAACACTGTAGACTACCAAAGACTTTTCTACCCAAGTACATAGTATTTCTTCCAAAACAGTGGTATATGTCTCTACATATACTGAAGAATAAACGTTGACAACATATTTATATAGCTTCATATAAAATCTTTAATTATTCTCTTTGTCTACTGATATTTGAAAAATTCCTGACCTCATATCTTTTTTTTTTAATTTTTTTATTAATTTTATTTATTTCTGTATGTGTATGAATGTACTGTCTGCATGCAAGTCTGTGCATCCGTGTTGTGCAATGCTGCGGAGGTCAGAAGAGGGTCTCGGATTCCCCTGGAACTGGAGTTCTCCCGGAATTGGAGTTTCAGACGGTTCTCGGCCGCCATGTGGGTGCTGGGGATCGAACCCGGGTCCTCTGCAAGAGCGGTAGGCACTCTTAACCGCTAGGCCATCTCTCCAGCCCCTGACCTCATATCTTTACAAAAAGAAATGAAACAATAGATTTTGAAGAAGTCTGCTCCATGACTTAAAAAAACTGGATGTGTTCTAACTAAAGAATAATGTTTATAACTTCATATTGTCAACCAAAAGGAAATTAGCATGTCCATATTTGGATTTAATACATCATTTGGCATTCAGTATAATGCCATAAATATGCTAGTACATGCCTATGTAACAATTTGTGGCATGAATCACATGTAATATTTTCCTGGAGTTAGCTATAAAACACATTTGGAAACCAAAATTAACCAGAAGACATTTTATTATGCAGTTGGTCTGATGTAATGTAAAATTTAATTACATAATATTTCACACACAGCTGTGACAAAACATATATGAGTGTCCAAGATTCACAAGCTAAGCTGACATGAAGATCCTTAGGGGAGATGACTGAAGTGGGTTTTCTTTTCTGGATAAATGAGAGTTTATGAATATGACCTTAGGCTCCATTTTTTGAATACTCAAATACCACTTTCACCAAATCACCCTAAAAGAAGGAAATGCCCTAAGATTTTTTACAGCAAAAGAAAACACAAAACAAATTAGTTCATCAGAGTTACTTTACAAAGCTTCAAAGCCTGTCATGTAGTTGGTGAATATGCCCTAATTTAATTCCTCTGTGTTTACAAAACTTCAGATTTTTACATCTAATTGCTGGCAAAGAGTAGATAATAAAATGTACTCATCAAACTAAGCATGATCTGGGTTTCTTTTGCCACTATATTTTCTTTGCCTAAAAAAAAAAAAAACACATTTTTATCTGAAATTTGCTTGATGAAAAAACATTTACATCTAAAGTTAGAATTTTCATCAGACTAAATTATATCTCTAATACTTTATTGTCAATTCATCCAGTGTGTGTTGGTTCTTACTGTCTTACTATTTACACAGTGCTGTACATGGTAGTGAATTGTTTTTGGTGTTTTGGAGACCCCTGTAGCCCTACCTGTCCCAGAACTCACTATGTAGACCAGGATGGCATTGAACTCACAGAGATCTGCCTGCCTCTACTTCCGGAGTGCTGGGATTAAAGGCATGCGCCACCACACCCAGTGGGGGAGAGATTTTCTTAAAGACTTGTATTTCTAGTGGGATCTCATTAAACTCAAAAGCTTCTGTACAGTGAAAGAAACAATAAATGAAGTGAAGAGAAAACCCACAGAGTGGGAGGAAACCTTCATCAGTGATACATCTCACAGAGCATTAACATCCAAAATATATAAATGTGGAGAGCGGGCGTTGGCCAAAATGGCGCTTTGGACCCTGGCCAGGTCTTATCGCCTGATTGTTGCCTGACTGCCCAGCTCATTCCCCAGCCAACAAGAGAACGCCAAACCTGAGCCCTCATTAGCATGTCCGCTGACTTCCGTATATTGTGCATACCGCTTACAGACCAATGAGAGACCGCCACGGTGCTCGCACCCTAGCAGGAGGCGGGGTTGAGGGAAGAGATTATTAGTAGGGGACACGGGAAGGAGAAGAAGAGAGATGATGATGTAAGAGTTGCCTGAATAAACTGCGTCTGGAAGAACAAGAGTGTGTCCTCTCCTTTTTCCTGCTGGCCGGGAACAGAGAGCGACGAGGAGAGCGACAAGTGGCAGCCCGTATGGGAACCTCCGTCGGTGCGAGCACTGTTCAGAACTAGACGCAGGCAGGTGGGCTAGCTGGTAAGTTCCCAGGTAAGGTGGGACTATAAGGTTCTCAGAAGTAGAGACCATGGGGAATTCAAATTCAATGTGGCCATTGCGCGATGCCTTAAAGGAACTGCTGAGAGTGAAAGGAATTGGCATAAAGACCCAAACTTTAGATGAGTGCTTAGGAGCAGTAAATGAGATCATGCCCTGGTTTCTTGTGACCAGAAACCTCACGGCACATTGCTGGAGAAAATTGGGAGGGGACCTAATGTTTGCTGAGGAACAAGGAATTCTGCGGAGAGGTGTAGTTCCGATTTGGAAATTATTAGGAAATTGCTTGGGCAATGAAGGGAGCTGCGCAGCAGAAATAAAAAAAGGGGAAGAACTTCTACAGCAGCTAAAAGAGGAACAGGCGCCACCCAAAGGGGTTGAGGATGAAGAGCAGGATATGTTGGCTGATGAGTTGGAGAGTTTGGTAGAAAGCATGGAGCAAGTGAAGGTTAGCATACAGCCAGCAGCCCCGGGACCTCCGCTACTGCCGATGGCCCCGGGATCCCTTCCGCCTTTTGTGGTACCTGGCACTTTGTTTCATCCGGAGTGCTGGAGGGAGGTAGCTCTTTGTTGCTAAAGCTCTGAAACCAGTCAGAAAGAAATTTATAGTTATAACAGTGCTTCAGACCTTTAATGCTCCTTTCAACCTGATTTCTGACAGTCAATATGTTGTTAATATCCTAAAAAGGCTCGTGGTAGTCGGAAAGATCAATCTCAGGTCAACCTTCGGGTCTCTTTTGCGTACTTTACACATGCTCATTCTCCAGAGAGACCACCCATTCTTTGTTCAGCATATTTGGGCTCACACCGGACTGCCCGGCCCGCTAGCTGAAGGCAATGATTCAGTTGATAAGGCGTCCAGAGCACTGATGTGTTTTCTCCCCTCCCCTCAGGAACTTGCACGCACATTTCACTCCCGCTTTCATGTTAATTCTAAAATGCTTGCCTCCCGATTTCACATCTCTTGAGCCGATGCTCACAATATTGTAAAAAATTGTCATCAATGTGCCCCACTTCTGCCGCAACAGTCCCTTGGGATTAATCCCAGAGGTCTCCTCCCATTACATGTATGGCAGATGGATGTCACTCACATCTCTGAATTTGGCACATTAAAATATGTGCATGTCTCTGTTGATACCGCCTCAGGAATTATTTTTGCCTCCCTACATTCTGGAGAAAAGGCCCATCATGTCCGCGAACGTTGTTTCCAGGCGTGGGCAGCCTGGGGACAGCCTAAAGAGTTAAAGACTGACAATGGCCCGGCCTACACTTCAGGCTCCTTTACCTCCTTCTGTTTGATGATGGGCATTTGCCTCACTCACGGTTTGCCATACAATCCACAGGACAAGGCATTATTGAGCGTGCTCATTGTACACTAAAGGAGTGCCTTCAAAAACAAAAGGGGGGAATAGCCTCTGGCTCTCCTCCAAAGGAAAGACTTGTGATTGCTCTTTTTACTATTAACTTTTTAAATTTAGATAAGCACAGGCGGTCAGCTGTGGACAGGCACACACAAACAGACAACACTTCAAAAGGGCTTGTAATGTGGAAAGACATACTTACAGGAAAATGGTATGGTCTGGACCTGGTCCTAACATGGGTGAGAGGAGCTGTCTTGGTTTTTCTCAGGATCATCAACAACCTCTTTGGATCCTGGAAAGGCTCACCCGAGGGTTCAAGATGTGGAAGTGTGGGGTACTCGTGATGATGGTGCCATGGCCCAGGGCGATGATGGAAGAGCTTCGTTTGGGGCTGATGACAGTGTTCCCTAAACCTATCCAGTCACCCATTCAGCGTGAGTATTCCCCCACTTTTTTACAACCAAAGAAGGAGGTCCCGTCGGGTTTTTAGCATTAGATGACACCTTAGCAGCAGTACAAGAGACATACACCTGCCCCTAAACGGGTTACTGTGCTTTCAACTGATTACTAACATATCCCCGGACAGTGATTGTGTACGTATGCATAACCAGACAGGAGGCTGGTTTGATGCACCCCCCTCTGGGCACCAGCCGGTCCAATGCCACATGGCTCAGGGGAGCTTGGCACTTTCAAACCCATGTGCCTGTATGCGTATGCCTCCCCCCCCTTTGTGTTCCTTGTATATAATGGAAGCTCTGAAAGAAATAATGTCACCTGTGGTAAAAGGACTTGTTTCTATGCTTTATGCTGGAATGCTACCCCCTTTCCTCTAGCGGTGGTATTCCATAGAAATCGCAGCATCAGCTGCCGAGGCTACAGCTGCGGCAGTTTTCCTGACATCAACTGTTCAGACAGCAGCTGCACTTAACAATTTGTCGGCCGGTGTCTGGCTGAGGCTATGACCAATCAACAGAATATTAATAATCATTTAAAACAGGCATTATGTCACTCAAAGGGTTGATTTGGTGCAGGATCAGCTCGATGTGTTTATACAGATAGCACAGTTGTGGTGTGAATGGAGACATTCTAGGCTCTGTATTACCTCTGTAACTTTTCAGAATCTTGGACCCCCACCCCCCAATGTAGCTAATTCTATCTGCAGTCTCTCCACATCATTTAAACAGGAAACTGGTCCGGTTAACTCGACTCTCTATTGGAAGAACTCCGCTCATCCATCGTGTACATTGACTCTACATGAGGAGACCTGTTCACTTCTGAGGGTTTTATCTCCTGGATGTCGAAGGCGGTGTCTCACCTACAGCAGTGGGCTGGAACAGCAGGTTTGGGATGCAGTATAATCCTGCGCGGGTCATTGTGTCTGTGGTGTATGATGCGCATGCGGAACAATCAGCGCAGAGAAAGAGCGTTCTTCGTGCAGGCTCTTGCCCCTATTGAACTGGGCAGTTCACCTCAAGTTTGGCTTGGCATGCTAAAGAAGTAGTCAAAGACGGGTAAGACCCGCTGCATGTCTTACCAACCTAAGACAGGGAAAAAACCTATGCTGTTTGTTTAACCCAAGATGGGCAAGGAATACCTCTGCAGAGGAAACCTAAGACAGGCATTCTCTCTGCCATCTTATCAAAGCAACAAGGGGGAGATGTGGAGAGCGGGGGTTGGCCAAAATGGCGCTTTGGACCCTGGCCAGTTCTTATCGCCTGCTTGTTGCCTGACTGCCCAGCTCATTCCCCCAGCCCACCAAGAGAACGCAAAACCTGAGCCCTCATTAGCACGTCCGCTGACTTCCGTATATTGTGCATACCACTTACAGACCAATGAGAGACTGCCACAGTGCTCGTGCCCTAGCAGGAGGCGGGGTTGAGAGAGGGGATATGAGGAGGGGACACTGGAAGGAGGAAAGAGAGTTGGTGTATGAGTTTCCTGAATAAACTGCATCTGGAAGAACAAGAGTGTGTCCTCTCCTTTTTCCTGCCAGCCGGGAATAGAGAGCAACGAGGAGAGTGACATATAAACTACTCAAAAAACAAAGAAGAAAACAAATGACCCACTCAAGAGATATAGTAAAGAACTGAACAGAGACTTCACAAGTAAGGAAATAAAGAGGGCTGAGAAACATCTTAAAAAGTGTTTGACATCATTAATAATTAAGGAAATGCAAATTAAAAGCATTTTAAGATACCATCTCACTCTAATAAGACTGGCTAAGATCACAAAAACAAAAGACACCAAATACTGGAGAGGTTATAAGGAAAGGAGAACACTCTTCCACTGATGGTGAGAATGTAACCTTGTACAACCACTTACCACTATGGAAAGCAGTGTGGAGAACATTTAAAAGACTCAAAATGAGTCTACACCTGACCCAGTCATACCACTCCTGGGTATATACCCACAGAACTCATCCTATCGCAAAGATACATCCACATCTATGTTTATTGCAGCTCTCTTCAAAATAGCAAAGAGCATTTTACCTGAATGCAACTGTCCCATTAAAATGTGAACCCCTTACTGGAATCTAGGATTAACCTACTATGTATTTTCAGACTTTGTAATTGTGGTATATGGGGGGGAGGGTATGTATGCATACCTTAGAGTAATATAAAATTAAAGGGGAAACGTGATTTCCTAAACATGTTTTGGAATTAATATACAGTTTACTTTCAGATGTGAAAATTTTGGTATATGTATGAACAACATATATGCATAGTTTGGAACAATACAAATTGGAGGGAACAACAACAAAAGCACTGGGTCAAAGAACTGGCTGAAATGGTAATCTTCAGCACAAAACAGTAAACTTCTGCATAGAAAAAAATTTTAAAAGACTGAATAAAAAGATGCAAGACATGTATAACAAAATCCACGAACCCAGGTGGAGTGGGGGGCCATGGAAAGGGGAATGAGTCCAAAATTGGACTGAGAAATATTGTATGAATTGCACAAAACCAATATAAATGTTAAAAAGAAAAACAACTTGTATTTCTTAGGCTTCTCCGAGGTATGTGTCACTATGCGAAGCACCATCATGGGCTGCAGAAGTTACCTTTGACAGCATCCTTCATTAGTCCAGGCTGAGCAAGGGAGATTGCAAAAAGTCACTTTAAAGATTGCAAGATGTTAATGAGGCCACATCTGAATGAGGCCTTTTGCTGACACTCAGCAGTCCTCCCTGCCCAGCCTGCTTTCCAACTGGCTTTCTCTCATTTTCTTCTGATATGTTTCAGGTGAGGAGAGCATAAGAAATGGAATTGCAAAGGCAAAACCTTTCACAGTCTTTTTATGGGTAGTATAGACTGCGACTTCAAGATAACTTAACCAGAAACCCAAGAAAAAAAGCTAACCAAAGTGTGCCATAAATATACCAGTAGGGCGGACTCTCACAACATATCTGACCTTCAATACTGTAAAATGTTTCCAAAATTATTAAAGGCTCCAGGAACCTGACAAATAGGTGGTCATAAAGTTACAGGCAAGTGAGAACTGGGCCTTCATGCCAGTGTGAGGCCATTAGAAATCCTAAAATATTATTTCCTAATTAAGCAATAATAAATTGCCTCAACATAATCTTAATTAGTAACATTGTTTTCACTAAGTGGCAAGAAAGTTAGTTCATGACGATTTTAATATTTGACATCATTAATATTTTAATATAACGGGATAAATCAAAACTTAATTGTTCTGACACTTTTCTAATGATATATTTTAAGAACTCAAAGACGTAAATGGGGATTTGGGGGCTGTCACAATAAGATTATCTTGACTGTCTCCCTTCTCTGAGAGATACAAATTTTTTAAAACACAATATTCAAAAGTATTAGGGTGAGGCAAAAGGGAAGTCAAAATATTAATGTATAAAACATTTTGGTTAAGTCTTTGAAAATTTCATAGAATGAAATCTGAACATATTCATACTGGCAACCCCATCTCCACCCCTCCATTACCACCCCCTCCTGATTTACCCCATCTCGTCCCTCCATTACCACCTGCTCCTAACTACCCCCTCTCCACCCCACCATTACCAGCCCCTCCTAACTACCCCATCTCCATCCCTCCATTACCAGCCCCTCCTGACTTCACATCGTCTTCTTCTCTAAAGTCCTCTTGATTGTAATTTGTTTTCATAAAATGCACTTGGATGTGAGATCATCACTTGAAGCCTAGTCAACCTACATGGCATCCCTTGCTTAAGGAAAACTCACTCTCCCTTTTCCAGCAGCCAACAGTTGCTATAGATCTTCCCCTACAGCTGGTCTTGATATCTTCATAAAGGTCTTTCTGTACTCATCAAAATGTTCATTACGACGATGTGTTTCATCCATTCTTAAAACCTTCCTGAAATTTTACTGTTCACAGAGAACTCAAATCTAATTTCATGCAATAAGCATCTAAGGGCTGAGAAGGTAGTTCAGCAGATCAAGATATTTGTGACCAAGTCAGACCACTGATCTCCCAATGACCCAAATGGTTGGAGTAGAAAAATGACTTTCACAGATGGGTGGATTGGACTTTGGGGACCACACTAACACCCCAGTACATATGAACCCCACACCAAAAATAATAAGTTAATAAAAATTTATATAATAAAATAATTCTAAACCAAACCCTATGTGAACTTTCATGGTGCAAATCAGGAGAATGCTGTGTAACACAGATAGAGACAGCACACAGATTCTGAGGCATGAGGAATGTCTTTGGATATTGACAGTGTTCTTACAGTTACAGTTCTTATACACTCTGGATAAAATATTTTCTGTCCTCAGAGTTAGTAAATTATACATGTTAGTATTATACTATCACCAACACACTCTGGAAATTATTTTAAGATTATTATTTTTTGTATTTTTCTTTCCTAAATAATGGATGAATCAGGGTCTGGGTATAGGGCTCAGTGGTTAAGAACACTGGCTACTTTTGTAGAGGACCCAGGTTAGATTCCCAGCCCCCATACCGTGTCTAACAACCATCTGTAACCCCAGTTCCAGGGGATCTAATCCCCTTTCCTGGCCTCATTGGACACTGCACAAGATGGGTACGCTTGAATACATGCAGGCAGTACACTAATACAAATAAAATGATTAGATGAATCAAAAGAAAATGTGGAAAATTGAAACCAATGACTATTCTCATCACTGAAGCTCCTTCGTTCAACAGAAGGCAGCACACATGCCATACATTTAAAAGAACATCAGACGACAACCATCTGAAGACACATGAGCATACAGAACTAGAGTCCTATGAGCTCTTGGTACCTTGCTCATATGAACCTACAGTAATGGTGTCAGCATACACAAGACCCATGCAAACTCAAGCAGACAAAAGTCCAGCACACAACTGTAGAAATGGGTGGCTGGCACCAATCTTAGTCTAAGCTGACTACTTCTGAGTGAGCAAGAGCTGATCATAAAGTGAGGGACTCTAGATAGGTTGACTGGGCCCCAGTGGATAAGTTGTAGTGGAGGACATTTGGGGACACTAACTTGACATGATGGTCCTTGACACAGATCACAGAATACATGGATTCAAGAAGCGGGGGCTCTGTGAGAGTGCCAGTGGGGGAAAAAGGGGGTAGAGATGATTGAGTAAGTTCTATATCAAAATGGAAAATAATAAGGGCATGTGAAATGTTTCAGCAGGTAAAGACACTTTCTGCCAAGTATACTGTCTGAGTCCCGTCCCTGGGACCATCATGCAAGTTATTCTCTAATCTCCACAGACACCATGTCACATGGAAACATGCACACAAGCAAAAAGTAAACCAGACAAAAACAAAAATAAATAAATGAATAAAGTAATCAAGTAAGGCAAATTTTGTAAATATAAATCATTTCTAGTTTTGACAGGTTAGTTGTTTTCTCATGTATTTCTTTGCAACCCTGACAGGTGTTCTGCTGTACTTGTGCACCATTCCACCTTAGAAACTGACTGATGCTATTCAACTGAGGCATTACGTTTAAAAAGGCTAGGTGGCTTGACAAGGTAGTGCAAGTATTAGAAAACATGTTTTATCTCATCATGCAATGTTTAGTCTCTTGATGTACCTAATAAAAAGATTGTTTGCACCTGTTATTAATTGACTTCTTAGACCCAAGTCACATTTTATATGATTAGAGATTAGGGAAGGATATTACGCATTTTTAATAAAATGGAATTGAAATGATAGAAAATGCATTTAGAAGACTTTGATATCACCATTCATGTTGCAAGAACAAACGTTTTGATGAATGGATATTTGTTAACTTTATTTTCTTGTAAGAAAGGAAAATAGCATAATCCATCCTTATTTCACTTTAGCTGCTAAGGTTTGGGTACTTCTTTTCATATAACTGAGAAAATAATTTATTAATAGTGGATGGCTTCCATGTTCTGAGCTCCAGTTGGCACAGAGGACCAAACCCCTGACTGAGCACTGAGAAGAGGATAAGCAGATAGATAGTACTCTGCAAGTAGATACCCCTTACTCCTATTATATAGATAACAGAGCATTGGTTGCAGACCTAGTGATAGAACAGAGATTTTTTATGAGCACTAAAATTAAAAAAAAACACTATGACAGGAAATCCTATTGAAGATATACTGTCAATACCATTATCCTGAGATTCTTCTCCTTCCTCTATATCTATGATGCATAGGTTTGGTCTTTTCATGATGTCCCACAATTCCTGATTATTACATATAATAAGGACTTTATTTTGTGGTATGAATTTTAGAAAAACTGTTTATATTTGTAATGCTTCTACATAAATATTGTCATATGTTTTTTAAATATTTTATTTATATTTTATATCTTACCTGCATGTATTCTAGTGCACCCATGCTGTGCAATGCCAGAGGTGGTCAGAGGGGGTGTCAGGACCCCTGGAACTGAAGTTTTGGATGGCTATTAGCTGGTTGGATGCTATGATTTGAACCTGGGT
Organism: Rhizomys pruinosus; assembly: GCA_009823505.1. Lineage (NCBI taxonomy): Eukaryota > Metazoa > Chordata > Mammalia > Rodentia > Spalacidae > Rhizomys > Rhizomys pruinosus. The sequence continues at coordinate 23,386 of VZQC01000901.1, read as the reverse complement.
CCTCTGCAAGAGCAGTTAGTGCCGTTAACTGTATAATTTCTCCAAACATTTAATATGTATTTAACTTGAGGATATTAAGAAAAATATTGACTCATATTTTTTGATAATTTTTATCAAATTTGAAATTTCAGTGGCTTTATTCTCATCATATTTGGGCTCCTTGCCTCTCTCCAGCTCCTCCACCTAACCCTGAAAATGTATTTTTAATGAGAGAAAGAGGCCCTAGATCTGCACTTACATCAAGATATTGCTTTTCCTTCTTTTATATATTGCAGAACAGAGTACACAGGTAAATAGATGATAATAAAAGAAGGATCAGTAGATATGAAATGGATGGATCGAGAGACATACAGATAGATATTTAGTATACCTACCTAATGTTTGCATAATTCCAGCAAGAAATACTTGATAATTAATAATTTTTGTATACACACACAAAAACTTAAAGTAGTATTGATTACACAAATGATTATTTAGCATGTCTTTTACAGATGGATCTATATGTATGTATATAGACAGTAATATATACATGTATATATATATATAAAATAAAAAAACAGAAAAGAAATACTGAGAGATAGTTTTTGTTTGCTTTCTTTGTTTTTTTTATTCTTATATGTGTATGAATGTACTCTCTAGATGTAGGTCTGTGCACCCGTGTCATTCAATGCTGCAGAGGTAAGAAGAGGGCGCTGCATTCCCCTGGAACTGGAGTTAAAGATGGTTCTCAACTGCCATGTGGGTGTTCAGGATCGAACCCCGGTCCTCTGCAAGAGCAGTAGGACCTCTTAAATGCTAGGCCATCTCTCTAAGCCCCAGTTTGTTTCTAAATGGAAACAAAATATTTGAAATAAAGTTTTCAAAACTAAAATATTCATGTTTTACCTCTAAATATGGTAACTTTTTATTAGAATTGGAAACTATTACTTTATTTTTATTTTTTATTATTTTTATTATGTTTTTAAGGGATTCACAATATAAGAGCAACTTTGTTTTCAGATCACGTTGATGTTGCTCAGTTGCCATACAACTAGGTAAGGTATTAATTGGTGTTAGCTCCACAGATGAGGAACATTCCCGTTGTTTTTATGGGACTTTGTTACTTCCCTCAGCATGATCTCTTCTAGCTCCAACCCCTTACCTGCAAAAACTCATGATTGTCTTTTCTTTACTGCTGCATATAACCCCATTGTGTGAAGAAGTACCACATTTTCTCTATCACTCATCAGTTGAGGTGTCACTTGGGTGGTTCCAGCTCCTGCTATTGTGAAGAGAGCTCTAATAAACATAGATGTGGCATGTATCTCTGTGGTAAGATGGATCTTGTCGGTAACTACCCAGGAGTGGTATTGGTGGGTCAGTTGCAAGTTCATTTCAAGTTTTCCAAGGGTTCTCCCACACTGCTTTCCATAGTGGACATACAAGTTTACATTCCCATCAGTCGTGGATGAGTGTTCCCTTTCCCCACAACCTCTCCAGTACTTTGGTACCATGTGTTTTCTTGATCCTATCGAGTCATATTGGAGTAAGATGATACTTAAAGGTTTTAAATTTGCATTTCCTTAATTATTAGTGAGTTGAACACTTCTATTACAGATGTGTTTCCTCAGCCATCTCTAATTCCTCACTTGTGAACGCTCTGTTCAGCTCTTTTGCTCTCTACTCGAGTGGGTCATTTGTTTACTTTCTTCTTTGTTTTTTTGAGTAGTTTAGTCTTCTGGAAATCCACGCTTTGTCAGATGTATGTGTTGTGGCACATTTTTCTTCCTACTCTGTGAGTTTTTCTTCATTCCTTGATTGTTTCTTTTGATGTACAGAAGCTTTGAGTTTAATGAGGTCCCATTTGTCAATTGTCAACCTTCTTCTTGACCAGCTGCTGTCTGTTTAGGAAAGTCTTTCCTACGCCTATGTCTTGAACGTCTGCTGCCACCTTTTTCTTCTCTCACCTTCAGAGTTTGGGGTTCATGTTGAGGTCTTTAATCCATCTGGAGTTGACTTTTGTACAGGGCGAGAGGTAGGGATTTAATTTCATTCTTCTACAAGTGGTGATCCAGTTTTGCCAATACCACTTGCTGAAGAAGCTGTCTTTTCTCCATTGTGTCTTCTTAGCCCCCTTGTCAAATATGAGATGGCTGAAATTGTATGTGCTCAAGTTTGGATCTTCACTTTTGTTCCATTGGTCAACAGGTCTGTTTTGTGTCAGTACAAAGCTGTTTTTATGACTATAGCCCTGTAGTATAGTTTGAAGTCTGGTATAGAGATCCCCTCTGTGTAGCTCTTTTCACTCAGGGTTGTTTTGGCTATTCAGGGTCTTTTGTTTTTCAGATGAAATTAAGGACTTTTTTCCAAGTCTGTGAAGAAACTCTTGGGGATTTTAATTAAATCTATACAATAGTTTGGGTAGAATGGACATTTTTACTATATTAATTTTCCCAATCCATGAGCATGGGAGGTTTTTCCATCTTCTGATGTCTTCCTCAATTTCTTTCTTCAAGGCTTTAAAATTTTTGTTGTAGAGATCTTTGGTGTCTTTGGTTAGGTTTGTTCCTAGGTATTTTATTGTTTTTGAGGCTATTGTGAGTGGGAAGGTCTCCTTGAATTCCTTCTTCAGTTGCTTGTGTAAAGAAAGGCTACTGATTTTTCTAGGTTAATTTTGTATCCTGCCGCTGTACTGAAGGTATTAATCATTTCTATGAGTTTTCTGGTGGAGTTTTTAGCATCCCTTAAGTGAACAATCATATCGTCAGCAAAGAGGGATAGCTTGACTTCCTCTTTTCCAATTAGTACTCCTTTAATTTCCTTTTTTTGCCTTATTGCCCTAGCAAGTGTTTCAAGCACTATATTGAAGAGGAGTGGTGACAGGGGCCATCCTTGCCATGTTCCTATCTTTAAAGGGAATGCTTCTGTCATTTCCCCATTTAGGATGATATTGGCTGTGTGTTTCCTGTATATGGATTTGATTACATTGAGGAATGATCCTTCCAATCCAATTCTGTCTAGGACTTTAAGCATGAAGGGATGCTGCATTTTGTCAAAGGCTTTTTCAACATCAATTGAGATGATCCTGTGGTGTTTGTCAGAAACTATCATTTTATAAATTATACCATGGGCCAAATTTGGACTTATTGCAGTGATCTTTGTCAAAAATATTACAAAAATTGAGAAACTGAGATGAAAATGAGCTTGAGAGTCATAGAGAAGAAAAACAAGAGGGGAAAGAAGAGGAAAGAAGCAGAGGAAAGAGGGGAAGAGAAGAGCAGGGAAGTAGAGGAGAGAGGAAAGAGGGGGAGGGTAGAAGAAGGGGGAGCCTGGGTAGAGAGGAGGAAGAGGGAGAGAGAGAGAGAGAGGAGAAGGAGAAGGAAAGGGAGAGGAAGAGGGAGGACAAAGCTAAGCCCTTAGGGGCAGAAATGGGCGTTCTTTCTCAGATTCCTATGTAATGGGGTCTTTTTGGACATCCATTCAGATGGAACCCAAATTTGCTATTCAAAGATTTAAAAAATGTAAAACCTGAATTTTGAGTTTTCAATGAGAATATATTTCTCTGAAACCATTACATATTTGCTCTTTGCAAAATTAGCATGCATGTCTTCATCCCAAGTTATCACTTTTACCTAGAGTTCAGTTGTTCAAAACTTCATGTGTTGAAATTTAATCCTCAATGTGATGCATTAAGAAAGTTTAAATTAATGCAACTTTGTTCTTAGAACTGAGTCCATTGTAAGACCAGAAGAATGAGATAAGGTCTTTAGAGGGAAGCCCTTGATAGTATCTTGGTGGCTTTATAAGAACAGGAAGTGAGATAAGATAAATAAACTTATTTGTATTATATGTTTTAAGAATACATATCCATATGTATTCTTATGTGATAGACACTATACTTCGAAATTATTAAACCATTAAACAACATTTTTCTATTTTTTTTTATTTATAAAATAACTTGACTCTGGAAATTCATCATGGTTGAAATCTTGAACAATATATTAGCCATGCTGCTTTCTGTCTGTCTTGTATCTTTCCCTCCAATATACACATATACAATAACAGATAAGAACAGCAACAACATAAAAAGCATGAAAATACATACCTTCTGCACATAGCTATCTCCTTCTTTAGTGTGGGATGTCTCCCACCTAACAGTGACTTCAGCTTTACAGGTAATCATTTTCAAATAATTCATCCATTTAGATTTTTTTACTTTCATTATCTTTCTTTAGTGAAGACTACCTAACTTTTCAGTAAGAATTACAAAATTCGGTTCATTAATAACCTTGCCTTTTCCTTGAGACAGTTAAGTCTGCAATTTAGGAACCAGAGTTCATTATCAGTCTCAGACATATTTCATAAAGTACTACTGCATCATACTTGTGATTTTCTTCAAAAAAATGTAGAGTACAGCAGATATTGTCTCTCGTTGAGCATAAAAGTTTGACATTTATGGTATTCCTTCTCCCTTTGAACCTTATTCGTTATCCCTTTCTTCCTTTATTTTTTTTAATTTTTATTTATTTTCTATGTGTATGAATGTACTGTCTGCATGTAGGTTTGTGCACCCGTGTCATGCAATGCTGCAGAGGATAGGAGATGGTGTTGGGATCCCCTAGAACTGGAGTTCTCCTGGAATTGGAGCTTCAGACGGTTCTCAGCCGCCATGTGGATTCTGGGGATCGAACCCGGGTCCTCTGCAAGAGCAGTCGGTGCTCTTATCCACTAGGCTATCTCTCCAGCCCCCCCTTCTTCCTTTAAACAACATATCTTCAGCATAGAAACTGAGGGGATGAAGTATGAAACTGACAGCTTTTGATAATAGAGACAAACTGAAATAGTCTATATTGATTGTGTTTAATGAAGGATATGCTATGTCCCTTAAGGGTTCTGCATTGTTTTAGAACATGGGATCTGTATTAGGGTCCTCTAGAGGAACAGAACCAATAAAATAAACATGTATTATAAAAAGTGACTCAGTGGAGAAAAGACAGCATCTTTAGCAAATGGTGTTGGCAAAACTGCATCACCACTTGTAGAAGAATAAAATTGAATCCCTACCTCTCACCCTGTACAAAAATCAACTCCAAATGGTTCAAAGACCTCAATGTGAAAAGGACTCCTAATTGATCAACATGCCTGTGCATACAAGCTTCTCCAACTGGACTATGGGAACCTTGGGTTGTTCAAAATTTGGACACAGATACTTGCAAAATGCACCAATTACCTAATTGTACGGCAAACTGAGTAACATCAATGTTATCTGAAAACAACTGTGTTATTATATTGTAGAATCCCTTAAAAATTAACAAATAATAATAATAATTAAAAACAAAGCTGTCTCATGCCTTTGAGGAGTGCCAAAAAGGGTGGCAGGCACAGATTTGATGCACTTGCCAATAAGAATTGAAGACAGGCCAAACAACAGTGCTCTCTCTTTTTTCATTTTGTCTTTTTACCAAAATCTCAAGTTCTATGTCTGCAGTACAGCTTCTCTGGTCTTACCAACAGTTTATTTCTGGTTGTGCTTTCCTTTTGGATGCTTAAGGCCACATAGTTAGACCAGATTAGCCAAGGGTTTTGTTTTATCAAGGTCAGTTGAGATTCTCGTCCTCAGGGGTCTCTTGGTTTTTGTTTTTTGGGGGGAGGAAGGTGGGAGCACCTTGCTCTTTTCAGTTTTTCATCTTTTAGGAAAAAAAATTCCTCCAAATCAAGTGAACTCTGTGCGTGTGTGTATGTATCTATATATACATACAATACAAGTTGGAGAGAACAACAACAAAAAGAACTGAAAAAAACTCTGGAAAGACTCAGAAAAAGATACAGGGCATGTATGACAGAGTGCAGGGCCTCGGGTGGGGTGGGGGGCATGGAAAAGGAAATGATTTTGATTTGATTAAGAAATGTATGACCTATGGAAAAAGTTTAATAACAATAAGAAAGTAATATTTATTTCTTCCTTCAGTTTACAATGTTCTATTTTTTCTTTGTTAAATATAATCTTTTATTTCATACTATAAAGTTGCATCATTTGGATTAATCACAGACCTGTTTTGTTGTTGCTTCCCATGTTTGTTTTTATTTCTCCAATTACCAAAATTTTCTTTCCTTCATAACCTCATGGATCTGTGCATTTGTTTAACTGAATGTTTTAGAACATTCTTAGTGCTCTCATTATTTATTTTGATATTATTTTGTTAATGTGTATATTTCTATAACATTAGCATGGAACAAATCCACAACTATAAGATTTCAAGTATTTCTTTTTTTATATTTTAAAAAATTTATAGAACTTGGGGGCTGGAGAGATGGCCTGGCGGTTGGGAGCGCCGACGCTCTTGCAGAGGACCCGGGTTCGATCCCCGGCACCCACATGGCGGCTAGGAGCCGTCTGTGACTCCAGTTCCAGGGGAATCCGAGGCCCTCTTCTGACGTCCGCGGCGTTGCACGACACGGGTGCACGGACCTGCATGCAGATAGTGCATTCATGCCCATACAAAAATAAATAAATTAAAAAAAAATTATAGAACTTGTATTATATCTGTATAAGACATTTCTAAATAATGTTTCCTTTTTTCTTAAAATTAATTAATATTTAATATATGTTTTCTTTTATTTATTTTTTATTGATGTTTTGTGTAATTCATACAACATTTTTCAGTTCAGTTCAGGCATATTCCCCTCTCTCTTCCCCCCACCCCCCCCCCCCCCCCCCCCGATCATGCATTACCCCATAACTATCCTGCATCTTTCCCTCAGTCTTTTTTTTTTAATGTTTAGTAATTCACATTTTCCTCCTTTAATTTTTTATTAATTTAAAATATGGATACATACTCTCCACACAATTACAGTAATTACAGAGTCTGAAAATAATTGGTGGGTGGATTCTAGATCCCGTTGAGTGGTTCCCATTATAATAACATAGTTGCTTTCAGATAAACAGAAATATAACCATAATGTTGTTCAGCTTGCCTTTCATCTGGGGGATTTCGTGTTAGCATTCACAAATAAGGGAAACCACTCTCTGTCTTCCTGGGACTGGGTTACTTCCCTCAGCATAATAGCTTTGAGCTCCATCCATTTACCTGCAAAGTTCATAATGCCATCTTTCTTTACTGCTGAATAGTACTCCATTTTGTAGATGTATCACATTTTTGTCATTCACTCATCCGTTAAGGGGCATTTGGGTTGGTTCCAGCTCTTCGCTATTGTGAAGAGAGCTGCAATAAACATGGATATGCATGTATCTTTGTGTTAGGATGAGTCTTTGGGGAATATACCCAGGAGTGGTATGACTGGGTCAGGTGGTAGGTTCATTCTGAGTCTTTTAAGTGTTCTCCACACTGTTTTCCATAGTGGTTGTACAAGTTTACATTTCCCCAGCAGTGGATGACTGTTCCCCTTTTGCCACAACCCCTCCAGCATCTGTTGTCTTTTGTTTTCTTGATCTTAGCTAGCCGTACTGGAGTGAGTTGATCAGATATTTAGTTCTTAACTGAGGACAGTGTTTAACACAGATTTACTGATTTATTCGTTCTTTTACTTGTATGTTTTTCAATACATTAATTTTTGACATTGGATTGCAATAATTTTATTTTCTGAAGCATTAGCTTTTACTATGAATTTCAACATCTATTAGGGAAGTATATTTTTAATCATATGAAAAGATTTTTTTCTTTAGATTATTTTCTGATTTGAAATTTCATTTCTTATTCAACTCCCATGAGAAATTCCAAATGTTCTCCTTCTCTTGAAATGGAAAAAATAGAATGTGAGAGAGGGGAAATACTATACAACATTTATAGAGAATCTGCAAGGAATTTACCCCTGCTATTTATTTGAATCTTTTATTATGCTTCACAGATTAAAAACATGATAGTCCCTTGATATACCATCTGGCAGAGAGAATATTTGAAAAGGTAGATTACATCCAAATTTACATTTTTTCTTCTTAATTTTTATTGAGATTTTGTACATTTCATACATTTCTTAATCAGATTTAGACATCTTCCCTCATTCATACTCCTGTTACCAGAGTTCATGCATTCTGCCATACATGTTAAGTCCCATCTTGCAACTTTTTCTCAGTCATTTTTAACGTTTTTAACATTTTTGAAATTTACAGTTTTGGTCAGTTCTTTGATCAAGTCTTTTGTTGTTGTTGTTCCATTAAATTTGTATTTTATATATATATATATATATATATAAATTTATATATATATATATATATTGGATATTTATATATATATATATATATATTTATATAGATATATAAATATAATTACATATATAAATTATAATATATAAAATATATATAATTATATTTATATGATAATCTATAATTATAATATATAATATATGATATTATAATTAATATTATTATATAGTATAAAAATCGATATATTCTAGATGGATATAATTTCAATATATATATTGAGAATATAATATATTGAAATATATTTGAAATATTGAAATATATATATATAAATAAAAAAAAAAAATATATAATAAATAATATATATACTATAGTGTCAAGAATTACAAAACTTGAAATGGTAATTCCCAAACAAGTTTAGAGTGAACTTTCATCAACAGTTACGCCACTGGACAAAGGTATCATTCACCAGAATTCCTGTATCAGGAATCTTGTCCTACCTGGAGGACATTACAGAGAAGGGCCGAGGATTAAAGGATACAGTACATACGAAGGAGAGGTAAAAAACGAGGAAAGAAAGAAATGACACCAACGTTAAAGCATAATGCGAAAAAGGGTTAAAATACAAGAGACAGTAGACGGTACGACAGGCGATGACGCGAGAGGCTGCTGCTAGAGTACGTCAGAGATGCGTAGCACGGTAAAGCTCTCTTTCCAAAGAAAAGTCTCTCTCTCTCTTTTCCTTTGTCCTTTTCTTCTTTCCTTATTTTTTACAGGGTTTCATATATCCCAGGCTAGCCTTGAACTTTCTGTAGAGATGCAGATGACAATGAATTCTTCATCCTCCCTCCCTGTCACAAGTGCTGGGATTATAAATCTGTGTCACCATATTTAGTCCATTTTCTGTTGTTCTCTGCTTTTATTCTAGCATTTTTTTATCCTTCTTTTTCAATTTCTTTCTGGTCTCCCTAGTCTGCTCAATTGCTAGGACAATATTACTTTCTATTTTACACTAATAATATAAAATGTTACAAATTTATTTTAAGTACAAGCAGCTGCCTGGAATTTTGTGCATTTTTTGACTTTTTATTTCCCCTGGTGAATTTCCTATTATAAATTTAGTGATCTAAATAATTTTCCATCCAGCTGTAAAAACAAATACAGGGATTCCTTCATTTGATTATGTTGAGATGCTAGAGGATTATCTTATGCTTACAATATAAAACCAATTTTATTTTTTTGGTTTCTAAGACAAGATCTTTATTTCATAAAACAAACTGTATAAAGCCTCCTCACTACATAAAAATTATTTTCACTGAGAAACTTTCCAGTAAATATTAGCAGATGATAATAAAAATGTAAGGATGAAATAAACAATAAGTGGTCTACAATACTTGTGCATGCCAGGATAATCTTAATAGTTACAATGGGAAACTATATTGTGCATTTGAGCTCATATCAATGATTATTTATGATAAGTATGATAATTAAAATATTGTATGTAGTTTTAAGAATAGCACTAAAACTGTTTCTAAATTACAGTGAACTGAAACAATTTGAAAAAATATATATAAGTACATGATTTTTTAGAATAACTGGATTTAAAAAATATGGAAAATAGTGATATTATGGCTATATATTTATTTTATTTAAAATATTTTACTTATGATTTTTATTTATGAATATGAGTGTATTGCCTGCATGTATATTAGTTCACCTGTGTCATGAAATGCTCATGAGAATCAGAACAGAGTGTCAGATACTCTGGAACTGGGGTTAAGGATGGTTTTTAACCACCATGTGGGTGCTGGGAATTGATACAGGTCCTCTGTGAGAGCAGTCAGTGTTCTTCACCCTTGAGCCATCATTCCAGCCTGATATTATGACTCTAATTACAAAATAACTTTTGGAAACATGAATGAGAGAATAGGGGCTGGGGAGATGGCTCAGTGGTTAAGAGCACCGATTGCTCTTCCAGAGGACCTGGGTTTGATTCCCAGAACCCACATGGTGGTTAAGAACCGTCTTTAACTCCAGTTCCAGGGGAAACCTCTTCTGACCTCTGCAGCATTGCACGACACTGGTGCACCAACCTACATGCAGACAGTACACATAGAAAATAATAAATAAATTTTAAAAAAGAAAATACGAAATTTCCCATAAAAATAATGAGAGAATACAATTTTAATGTATTTCATGTAATGAAGTCATTATCAAGGTATAAGCTAAAAATTTTATAAATGTAATGATAGATCTGTATTTTTATCTTGGCAGACATTTATTCAAATTTAATGAGGGCCTACACAGTTCTGACATAATTTCACTATATTACAAAAATAAGTGATATTATAATATCTTTTATTACAACACATCTTAAAATTAAGTGTCAATGAATTATTTCATTCCTAGAGTTGCATAAAGCATATCATTATAATTCTTAAAACATAGATTTTGATGTTTCCAGAGACATAAAAAGGTGGCATTCTTTAATATTTCATTTATTATTTTTTATTTTACAGATATGTATATATTGTCTGTGTGTGTTAGTGCACCTGTGTTGTGCAATGCCCAAGCTGGATCCTCTGGAACTAGAGTTATGGATGGTTGTTAGCTGCCATGTGAGAACTGGAAATTGAACCTGGGTCATCTGAAAGAGCAGTCAGTGCTCTTAACATCTAAGTCATCTCACCAACCTCAATAGGCCTTTTTAAATAATCATCAAAACCAAAATATGTCACATGTAACGTGTCACTAGATTGTTATTGCCATTATCTACATTATCTAGAGAGATATTTTTCAGATAATTTTACAGAAGTTAAATAGATAGATTCTATCAACTAATGGTTGATATGGCTACACATTCTTCCTGTTCTAAACCAAGAGTTAACATTTTTTTTAATTTATTTTTATTGATGCTTTGTGTATTTCATACATCATTTTCCAATTCAGTTCAGGCATATATCCCCTTCCCTTCCCCCCCACCCCACCCCTACCCATCGCAGATCGTGCATTCTGCCGTAAGTTTTCTGCATCTTTCTCTGCTTTTTTGTTTTGTTTTGTTTTCATTTTTTTAACAATAGGTGATAATTTGTGAGTACAAAAGAGTTAACATTTTATTTCACCAGTTTTGCACACTGTTGATCTGGAAATTTTTTTTAAAGGAAAGTTTTTTAAAATGTATTTATTATTTTTATGTGTACGAGTGTACAGTCTGCATGTAGGTTGGGTTCCCCCTGGAACTGGAGTTAAAGATGGTTCTTAGTCTCCATGTGGGTGCTGGGAATTGAACCCGGGTCGTCTGCAAGAGCAGTCGATGCTTTTAACTGCTGCTGAGCCATCTCTCCATCCCCATGATCTGGAAATTCTATCAGCACTCCAGCATGGCTTATTTTCTGTTTATAACACAATCTAATGTTGATCACATTCTACAGGTACTTCACTTCTACCTCTTCAAAAACATTTTTATTACTAAATGGTAAAGCTTTTCAAGTGTAGAATATAACATGAGATTTGTTGGCTATATTAACTGGCTTGAAATTGTGGCATAAGAAATGTCACATTTTATGAATCAGAGTTAACTAGATTTAACAAATGGTGTACCTTGTATTTCACTGTGCATTATAGGAACAGTCTATCTGAGTCTATTGCAAGGATTTATTATGAATTTTCAAAGAATCAGCCAAGAATCTATTGCTAGCAAGTCTTGGAGGTGATGTTTCCAAGATGCTGAAAGCATCATTAATATCTAAGAAGTTTCTTAAATGTCATGGATGAATGGGTCCTTAAAATTCTGAAATATGCTTTCGATCCTACTAATGAAGCACATGCAATTAGATATTTAGGTATACAAGGCCCCCCTTTCAGGATGGTGGGACCCATGAGCTGTGTGGGTTTGGGCACAACTGCTTGCAAATTGGTTTTACATGAAGGATGCTTGTACTCACAAATTATCACCTATTATTAAAAAAAATGAAAACAAAACAAAACAAGCAGAGAAAGATGCAGAAAACTTATGGCAGAATGCACGATCTGGGATGGGTAGGGGTGGGGTGTGGGGGAAGGGAAGGGGATATATGCCTGAACTGAATTGGAAAATGATGTATGAAATACACAAAGCATCAATAAAAATAAATTAAAAAAATTCTGAAATATGACAATTTCTAAATGTTTATAAGTACTGTATGCCTTCCCATTTCACAGTGATTTAATATATGTTTCTGTTGATTCTAAATGACAGTGACAATTGCCTGAGGATTTTAGAATGTATAACTCTATACTGAAAATTTTGTATATCTAAAATTCTCTATAACTGTAATGCCACCTAAGAGAAAATTCCCTTCCAGTTTTTGTTCAGAGTAATCCAAGAGACTCCCAAAATAATATAACCCATTGCCACAGCTCTGGGTGTCCTCCCAGACCATGAGAGTAAAAATCTGTGATCTAGGGCATGACTTATTTCTGACCGAGGACTTTAGAGCATTAAGCTGCAATTTATTTGGAAAAATCCTCCCTGAATTCTAAATCACTTACTATCAGTAGATAGTAAGTAAGATAACAAGGGATAAAACTAACCAATGGTCCTTACCAGCTATAAAGCCTGTGAAACACGCAATGACTTGCCCAGCAAATTATCTCTATTGGTGAAATAATGGCAGTTTGATCTTTAGGATAATCAATAGCTGTTTCCTTGGTCCTATTCAGTAGGAGGAAATCCTTCATGGTCATGTATCTAATCCAAGAAAACACTATCTGGTTGGGCTTAGGTCCTAGAGAAAAACCTATATTGTCACTTTCCTAGACTAATGTAATTTTTTAATGTATTCTAAATACATATCAATATATTCACAGACAAGTATAGTTCACATCACTAATTAAACATGTTCATTCTTGCAATACATGTTCCACTATTGGATAAATGTAGCAAATGCATGAATGTCACGTGGTAAGCCATGACTGATACATCTATAATACAACCTTTATGCCTAAAGACCAAGGAACATCATAAACTAGGGGGAAGAATGATTGTGAGGGACCAAATAAAATAAAGGATATATTTATATCTATATCTATATATATCTATATATATATATATATCTCTCTCTCTATATATATATATCGCTATAGCTATATCTATACTATATCTATATCTATTATATTTATATATATATATATATAAGGATAAAAAAAAAAAAATAGAAGAGAAGAGAGAGAGGAGAGACGACATGGAGAGAATACTTCCAACAATTTAATGTAAGATGGAAACAATAATTGCGCTCTTTAGGTATTTTCAATACTTTGTTGTTAACAAAGTGTTCCTCTGTCTCTGCTGGGAGCAGTTAATATGCAATAAATTATTCCAGGTGAAAGTTCTAAGAAATAATAGATTTGAAAGGATAAAAATTGATGGCCAGATTGTAAATGTGAGCAGGACAGGTGGAGTGAGAAAATTGATTATGATTATGACAGAAAGAGAGAGAGAGAGAGAGAGAGGAGAGAGAGAGAGAGAGAGAGAGAGAGAGAGACTGAGTTTTTCAGTGGATAGGACCACAGAGACAGGAGCTAATGAGTTCAATACACAGAGACCATATAGCTAAAGCATTAATGAGATGTGCCTTATTTACTTCCAAGGAAAAATGAAAAAGAAGAAAATATGGCTAATAATATTGTTATACTGTTATAGAGGTAATCTCTTATACTGTTATAGAGGTAATCTCTTATAAAACCAGTAAAACTGCCTTGTTTAATTGACTAATAGACATAGGAACTGTGAAAAGGATTATCTCTATTCAGAGCCAAATACAATACTAAAGTCTTCTTAAGCTATGCACTGAGCAAAATATAATAATACAGGAGCTTGATATCAGAAATGGATTATTCTACCAAGGATGTTGGCTGGCCAGGGCATCCAAGCCCCACAAAAGGTAAAGGCTCCTTGCCCTCAAACTGGGATAATCTGGCAAGAAGAAGGGTGATAAGGCCCTGCTGTCAAAGACCTGAGTAAGCATGGGAAAGAGTGTGTTGAGACCACACTTGCAAGTGTAAGATGGTCTCTGGAAGACAAGAGAGTGGTTACCAAAGGCCACTAAACCATAAAGCAATATAGGTCTCTTGAGTCAAGCAAGACTCCGCCATCAGCACCAGCTACACCTCAGCCTGCGCTGGAAATACTGTGTGCAGCTGGCAGCCATGTCCCTGTATATCCCAATCTAATTGGCTATTAGCTCTCTCCTTGGAGGAATGACCCACGGCTGATTGCCACAAGCTTACATCCTCTAATGATTAGGAGATGTTATAAGCACAGTAAAGACCCTGTCATTATTTGACCAGAAAAAAAGGAATCATGGATTAGACCATACCATCCAAACATCTTGTGTCTATATCAAAGTAACCTACATAAAAAGTGAGCTGTTTAAAATACCTATAATCGTAATTGCTTGTGCTTCATAAAGGATCAAAAGGTTATTCCTGGATAAACTTTCAGCCCATGAAATGAAACAGCCAGAAATTGACCCAGAGTCCAAGTCAACAGTTCCAGAGAAAATAGACTTGTTTTGCTCTCATCCACCTGTGCCCCTTTTCTAAGCCTAGGGAACATCTGCAGAAGAGGGGGCATGGTGAGAATGTAAGGGCAGCGATGGGTGAAGGGTGAAACTCCAGCAATATAGACCCTTGACACCTCATTTGATCAACTTGAATNCTAGAGACCAAGACATCAGCTCCAGAGAAAGTAGAGTGTTTTGCTTCTCATCCACCTGTGCCCCTTTTCTAAGCCTAGGGAACAATCTGCGGAAGAGGGGGCGTGGTAGAATGTAAGGGCTGCGATTGGGGTGAATGGTGAAACTACAGCAATATAGACTGGACACTCATTTGATCAACTTGATTGAACATACAAGCACCCCCCCTGCTGGATGGTGGGACCCATGGGCTGTGCGGGTTTGGGCACAACTGCCTGCAAATTGGTTTTACATGAAGGATGCTTATACTCATAAATTTTTACTTATTGTTAAAAAATGAAAAAAAAAACCTGAGAGATAGATGCAGGACAGTTATGGCAGAATGCATGATCTGGGATGGGGTGGGGTGGGGTGGGGGTAAGGGAAAGGGAAATATGCCTGAACTGAATTGTAAAATGATGTATGAAATACACAAAGCATCAATAAAAAATGAAAATTAAAAAAAAAAGAAAAATTAAAAAGAAGAAAATATGGCTAATAATATTGTTAAACAGGATATATATTTCCTTCATAAAATTAAACCATGTAAATTCAGAAGAGAAAAATGTAGATCATGCCAACAAAGATGAAATGCCAGCAGTCTAACAAATCTGGGATGGGGAAAGACAGTGTAAGTGAGGTTTATAAATATGTAAGGTGACCAACAGATGATGAAACACTGATCAATGTGAGGAAAAAATAATACAGGAAAACAATATGAGTGTAAAACTTTAGTGTTTTTTTTTTTTCCTGTAAATGAGAGAAGAAATGTGAAGTAGCATTTAAGAGACCATGTGATTCATCTGTGTCAACATAAGATCCATAATAAATGCGAGGTAAGTGCATAGAGAAACACAATGGATATATCCAGCTTCACAAGGTAGAGGCTGTGTGTTAGTCTTCTCATTTGTTACAAAGGAAATCTTACAGAATGCAGAGTTGGGAGATGGCTCAGTAAGTGAAGTAATTTTTCCCACAAGTATGCATAATGACATGTGCTTGAATCTCTACAATCCACAAAGAACAGCCCTTTGTAGCACATCTATAATCAGAGAGCATCCAACAGGCACATGGGAGACTCTCTTTTAGCTCAAGGGTCAAGTAACCTGCAATACACAAATGTGAAAGAAACAGATACCCAGGTCTCAAAGAGGATGGAAGGTAAAGACTAACATCCAATATTATACCCCAACTTCCACACATGCACTCTGGCACAAACATGTCTACACACATCATAAACACAAAAAAATAAATAGAAATTTATAGAATGTTAACCTTAAGATTATTCTGCAACTTTGAATATGAGTAGCTACCATAAAGAGCAATGGAGAATGAATCAAATACTTGGGATGATTCATGCAAAAAAGTTCACCTCTTCATGGTCTCTTTATCTTCAGAATCAACGGAGTTATTAAGTGTCAATGAATTTAGAGACAGAGAATTCAATATGTTCATTTATTTTTGTCTCCATAAAATGGGAAATATCATATGTGTAGTGCTCATTTCACTATGATTTTTCATCTTTGTTCCTGACCAACACATTATTTTTATATTATTATTATTATTATTATTATTATTATTATTATTATTACTTTGGTTTTGTTTTATTTTGTTTTTGAGACACAATCTCACAATGCAGACCAGGCTGGCCTTGAATACAAAGAAATATGCTTAACTCTGCTTCAGTGTCCTGAGATTAAAGCCATCCATCACCATGCTTGACAAAGCAATGCGCTTTTTTTTTTGGTATTTTTGAGAGAGGGTATCCACAGATACCCTCACAGGAACTCACAGAGATCCACCTGCCTCTGCCTCTCAAGTGCTGGGATTAAAGGCATGTGCCACCACACCTGGCCTAGAAATGCACTTTTTAAAAAGTCTTATAAGTGTTTGCCTGCACATATATAAGTGCAACTTTGTTGTACATTGTATCTAGAGGCCAGAAGAGGGCCTTGAATTCCCTGGAACTGGAGGTATGGATAGTTGTTAGGTACCATTTAGGTGGTAGGAATTGAACCTAGGTCTTCTGCAAGTGCTCTAAACCACAGCCATTTCTCTGGACCTGCAGTACTCTTTTTATAAATTGGATTGCTGTAATGTGAATTGCTCAGAAAAATGCATAGCTGTATTTAAGTGAAAGTAGATTTATATTTCAGAATGAGATTTTCATCTTTTTTGCCCTCAAGTGATAGAATTTTTTCCTGTGAATTTCAATGCCTGTTCTCTTATTTTTAAATCATTTAATGTAGTGCATATTTTAGTTAATATTAAAGGTAAATAGTGCAATTTATTTCTTATTTCAAATAACATAGATTTTTATATGGAACTGAAGGGTCCATAAAAATATTATGGATATAAATTATATGGATATAAACCATATAAATATTATGATAAAACAATATGGTTAAATATATTTTTCTACTTTTCTTTCCTTCCAGTGAACATAAAAAGACAATAAAGAAATTCAGTGTGATGACATCAAATCATTGTCATAATTTCATGGCTAAACATATGTTTTACAATCAGGATGTAACAACAAAAATGAAAGAAGGAATCAAGAATATGTTTTGTTCTTTTCATGTCTGTCATGTAAATGGTAATTTGTAATCTATTGAGATTCGCATTCCTAAATTTGAACCAAGAAACAAATGTGTTGGAAAATGAAGTGTGACATGTGCATTCTTTACTGCCACATATCATACTCCTTCAGGGGTTTTTATAATAAGAGGTATTTTCTTTTCTGTGTGTTTTGTTTGTTTCTTGTTTCTAGTTATTTTTAAGTTCTGCATCTTCTTGAGTTTCTTTTTCTCCCAAGTCACTTGTTAAGAAATATGTTGTATTAGTCAGGGTTCGCTGAAGAAACAGAATCAACAGGATGAATATATAGCTATATACAAATTTATCGATTTGCTCACATGACAGAGCTCAAGTAGTCCAACAGTAGCTGCGCCGCACTGGAGAGGCTGAGAATCCAGGGAACTGCTCAGTCCACAAGGCTGGATGTCACAGTAGTCCCAATCTGGTGCTGAAGGCCCGATGGATTCCAGGAGGTCTGTCAGTCTCAGTACACGCTGGGATCTGAAGGGTTGATCAGAGCAGCAAGACAAACTCACCAGTGAGAGAGAGGCAAGCCGCAGGACAAAAGGGGACCAGCTCCCTCTGCCAAGGCCTTTTATACTGCCTGCTGGAAGAAGGTAACTCCCACATTTAGGTTGGGCCATCCTGGTTGAGGTGTTCCAATCCGAAAATCCTTTTTCTCTTATTTGTTCATCCTTAGTCCAGTCAAGTTGATACCCAGGATTAACCATCACATATGTCTTTCATGAAATAATAAAGAAACTTTCATTCTATAAAACTGTAATCTTTGTTATAAGACTGGAACTTCCAGAAATGAAATAGATATTTTCAGACTATTTAAAAAACACATGTAATGTTAAGAAACCTTTGTTTTAGGATGTTCAAATGTCTTGAAACTACTTTTAAACTTCCTCTACAGTAGAAAATTCAACTATGTAATAATCTTCTACCAAGGCTCTGAAGTCGCACTTTTGCATACAAACATGGCTATAAAGTCCAGGTCTGGAGGTTCCAAATATTTAATCAGTGAATCATTTTGCTTCTTTTGGCTTCAGTGTTCTGCTTAATGAGACAGATTAGGATGCTCACTCCTCTGAATAATCATGACAATTTAATTAAATAATGTAGACATATTACAAGTATTTTCAAAATATAACTATTTTATCAACAAAAGAGAAGATATTAAACTTACCAAGTAAATCTAAAGAACTCAAGTCATGATTAAGTGGATATCACATGTGACAACATATATATATATATATATATATATAATATAATAATATATTATATATTACCCAGTTTACATGAACAAATTTTTTGTTTGAAATACTTTATGAGACAGCAACAGAATTTACCAAAACAGATTTTTGTATTTAACCCATTCACTACACTTCAGATGAGCACTTCCTAAGTAAAATGATTTGCAGTGAAACCCAACAGGGGCTGGAGAGACGGCTGGATAGAGCACTGACTACTCTTGCAGAGGACCCAGGTTTGATTACCAGCACCCACATGGCGGCTAAGAACCATCTTTAACTCCAGTTCTAGGGGAAACCAATACCTTCTTCTAACCTAACGACACAGGTGCACCAACTTGCATGCAGATAGTACACTCGTACACAAAACATAATAAAATAAATAAGTAAATAATTAAAATATGAAATATCAAAACTCTTTGCTTTTATTTGAGAAAGAGACTGAAACCGTGTCTCAATGTACCTTCAGCTGGGCTGGATCTCACTATGTAGATAGAATAGGCTGACCTCATTCTCACAGATATCCACCTACCTCTGCCTTCCAGAGCAAAAAGTACTACAACAGTAAAAATTATGTTTATTTTATAGATGATTAAAGACACATTTTATCTCTTATGAATAAAGAATTTGTTTGTAAAATATTTTAGTGCCTGCATTTATATAAATTCACCCATGTTTTGCATGCCCGCAGAAGTCAGAAGACAGCATTGGATCACCTGGAACTAGAGTTATAGTTGTTAGCTGTCATGTGGGTCCTGGGAACTGAACTCAGGCCTTCTCCAAGACCAGATAGTGATCTTAACTGATGATCCATCTCTCCAGACCCAAGAATAAAAGATTTGACTGGGCATGGTTGCTCATGCATATTTTTTTCTATTTTTATTTGAATTTTGGTGGTTGTCATCCAGTATAGTTTAATTATATTTAATCCCCTGCCCATCTCCATCTCCACTAATTGCACCCTTCATGATTTGATGTGACTCATTACACACTAGTGTGTGTGTGTGTGTGTGTGTGTGTGTGTATACATATGTGTTTGTACCTATAGACTCTCAATTGGGTCTGCAAATGTCCTTCCATACCCTGGAGCTTTGTTAACCTACTGAAAGTCCCATCCCTATGAGACGCTGTCTCTCTCTGCCCTCCACTCCCAGCAGCCATCTGATGCCACAGTTTCTTTGGGTAGGGTGGGAGTGTCTTGCCCACTTCTTCATGTCTATATAAGCACTTTTTTTCTGGTTTGAGGTTGCATAGGACATGTGCATGCTGTCCGCATCACTGTGAGTTCATATGAGTAACTGAGCAGCTGTCTGGGAAACTGTTTCCTGTAGTCTTCTACAACCTCTGGCGCTTACAAACTTCAAGCCCCCATCTACAATGATCTCTATGTATTGGGGGGGTATAGGAGTCCATCTGAGAGATAAGCACTCTGAAGGCTCCTGTTCTCTGCATGTTGGACAGCTGTGGGTTTCTGTGTTAATCACCATCTGTTTTGTAAGGAATTTTCTCTGGTGAGAGTTGAGAAGGGCATTAGTCTATAGGTTTAAAAGTAAGTCACTAAACTAGTATTAGGTTCTTCCTATATACTGACATGTTTATCCTCAGGGTTCTAAGCTTGATGTCAATGTCAAGTATGGTTTCCATTCTAATGTGTTTTCAATGGTTGTGACAAGACACTCTGACCAATACCAACCTGAGGAGGGAAAGGGTTTATTCTTCTTTCATATCCTGGGTCACAGTTCATTACATAGTGAGCCCAAGGTAGGAACTCAGGACAGGAATCTAGAAGGGGGAGCTGAAGCACAGGCCATGGTAGAACTCTGGTTGCTGGCTTGCTCCCCTGGTCCATGATCAGCCTGCTTCCTTTTACAATACTGAACCATCTGCCAAGGGATGGCACTGCCCACAGTGTACTGTGCCCTCTCACATCACACAACAATCAGGAAAATACCCCAAAGACATGGCCACAGGACAATCCAATGAAGTCTATTCCCCAAATGAGCCTCCTTCAATCCAGGTGTATCCAATTGAGACAAAAGCTTTCCCACACAGCTCCACCGTAAGAAACAGATTTAATTCCAATTAAAGAGTGATTGATTATTCTGGCTTAAGGGAAGAGGCATACAGATCTCTGTGAGTTCTAGACTGGCCTACAACACAAAACAAGTTCCTTGTCAGTCAGTGCTAAATAGAACTTCATTTTCTCTGAAATTAAGCCAATCAACTGACAAATGGAAACTCACAACTAACAGCGCTCTTTGTCTCAAAGGAAAGAATCAACTAAGTGAAAAGGAAGTCCATATGGTGGGAGGCAATCTTAGACAGCTATACAACTCATAAATATTTAGACTACATAAATGACCTAATGCAAATAATACAATGCTCAAATGGAGAGTTTGCAATAAATAAATAAAAATGAATAAGAAATACTTTTAAAAGTGTTCAAAATTGAGTGAGTTCCAGGCCAGACAGTGATAAACGGATACCATGTCTAAAAATAGCCAAAAAGTGTTCAAAAAATTTTAACAATCAGGGAAATATAAACTCTATGATGTCTTATTTCCCCAGTCTGAAAGGCTATGTTCAAGGACTCAGCTGACCACAAATGCTGAAAATAATTATGGAAAAGAGAATACTCATTTACTGATGTTGAGATTGAAAACTGGTGCAGCAACTATGGAAATCAGTGTGAATTCTCAGATAAACTAAAGATAGATAGACAATATTACCCAGCTCTATTACTCTTTGACATGTACCCAAAAGACTCAATATCTTACTATAGTGATAATTGTTTGGACATTTTAATTGCTGAACTTTTCATAATACCTAGGAAATGTAAGCAGGCTAGATGTCCTTCAGCTGATGAATGGAAACTGAAAATATGGTGCATATGCACAATATAATTCTGTTCAAATGTGAAGAAAAATGAAATAATGAAATTTATGGGTAAATTGATAGAACTGGAAAATTTTGTACTGAGGAAAGTTTTGTAACACAGACACAGAAGGGAAAACGTTGCATATTGTCTCTGATTTATGAATCCTAGTTCTGAATCATTACATTTGAGCTGTGCCCTTGGGTACATATAGAGACCTATAAAGTAGGAAGAAACCATCAGGGTAAAGGGAGGAGGGTGGTCTACACAATAGGATAGTAAGACACAGGTGCAATGAAGTGGGTAAATGTTTGGGAGGGTAACTTTGAAAGCAGGAATGGAGGAAAGGGAAATCAATAACACCGAGTATATTATTAAAGCAATAAGGAAACATTATGTTATAAGCTGATTTAAAAATCACATGTATACTATATTTTAAATGTTACGCCACACAAGATAACAATGCCATAGTTGGTTGTCTTCTTCGAGGTAAGACCTTATTGCTGTTTACACTACACACTTTGGATATGGAGCTTTGAAGAATCAAGTTGGGACTGATCTGGAAGCCGCTTCCTTGAAAACTTTCATAATATTTGAAGGTGTCATTCATATTTCCATTGACAAAAGCAAACAATGGCAATACGTAGCTCTAAGTCCTGAGAACCAGGATAATGACCAGCCTGACAAGTGGTGAAATAGTGACAGCAATTTCATGAAGAGATTCATTTGACATGATTTTGGAAAGGTAATATGAAGAAATTTTGATCCTTCTTAAGGAATATGTAAAAATCATTTTTATTTATTTTCAGAAAAATGAGACATTTTTAAGTAGTTTTCTTGGGTGATTGAAAGATCAGTTTTATTTTTACAATATTCTCTCTAGTATTTCAAAAACTTATAACACCTGAAGTGTGTTATAAAAGTAATTTGATTCTGACCAGGGAGGCATGTGTGGGAGCAAGTAGGAGTGTGTATATTTGCACAGGTTGTGTGCGTACAACCATAACATACAGTATTTATACAAAAACAGTACATAGCATATTTTGGTTTACTTAATTATACAGGTGCCTCTAGGTTCTTCTGTAAGGATATAATTCTCTTTGAAAAAAAACAGAAATGAGTTTATGCAGAAGTTTATTTAGGAAAGCATAGCAACTACAAGGAGATACTGTCTCAAGGACCTGAGTATGAACACTGAAAACTCTACTTGATATTTAAAAGTACTAAATTATAAATATTTGTTAGTTGAGTGAAGTATTGCTGGGGTTAGGTGCCAGTTTTCCTCCTCTCAATCTGCCTTTTAGAGTATTTTATCTTATAGTGTACTATCCCCTAGAAAACCCCACAGGTGGGACAGGTGAAACTTAGATGGACTGGATCCTCTCATGTAGACCAGGCCCAGCTGGCCTCCGTCTCCCAGAGATCTTCCTGCCTGCTGTATTTGCCTCCTTTGTGCTCAGATTAAATTTGTTTTCCATCATAACTGGCTCCATGTTAGCTTTTTTAGAATATATTTTGATTGATTTTTGTAGATTTCATATAATACATCTTAATCGAATTTATCCCCCAATTCCTCATCTGGACCCTCCCATAACCCACATGCAGGATTTCATGCAATTTGTCATATATGTTAAGGCCTAGAGAGTCAAGTATGTACCAAATGTCCCTCCAGTTGCTCCACTGGAGCCTATTCATCCCGTCTAGCATCACTCCCTTAAAAAAGATCCACTTTCTGGGGCTGGAGAGATGGCCTAGAGGTTAAGAGCGCCCACTGCTCTTACACAGGACCCGGGTTCGATCCCCAGCACCCACATGGCGGCTGAGAACC